>VCRD01007717.1:0-13540 GCA_006783055.1 Trinorchestia longiramus
ATTTGTACTTCATTACTTCTGTTATTACCTTGTATGAAATTATACCACTCTTTAATTCCATCTGGACCCTTGTTTCTGATATTTTCAGGCAAGTGGCCCTGATTTTTCCAACTTTCAGTTCAAAACCACTCACACGTTCATACATAATGCTAAATCCGCAATTTAGGTGTGTAGACGGACACGTTGATGAAAAGATGTATAAACGGACGGAGCGCACTATTTCGAATACTGTTCCGAAGGAGTTTTATTTGCACTGACATATGCTTAGCGGTAAAAAATGGGGTTATTTATG
This sequence comes from Trinorchestia longiramus, assembly GCA_006783055.1. NCBI lineage: Eukaryota > Metazoa > Arthropoda > Malacostraca > Amphipoda > Talitridae > Trinorchestia > Trinorchestia longiramus. The sequence continues at coordinate 293 of VCRD01007717.1, forward strand.
GAAATAACAGTTCTTTTAGGATCAATGGTAAGGAAAGAGTTTCACCACATTAGGGTGGAAAGTGATACATGACATAAAACACTGGTGGATGTTTGAATCCATGTGGAAATTAACTAGAAGTTAAATTAGTTTATTTCCTGCTAAAACTCATGAATAACTGTTCTTGCACGGAACAATATTTACATAGTATATAGTAAAGCCTAATTTTATCATGAACATCCCTTTTTAAGCTGGGTTTTGATTCTAAGTGAGCTTAAGTTACATTGATTATTAATAATTATCTAAATTTTGTAGATCACATTCTTTGTTGGTGGCTGGGTCTGGTTTATCCGCAAGATCTTCAGGGACTTTGAAGCCAACAATACTCTGGTGCAGCTCTTCTTCCCTACTGTATTTATGCTCTCCTGCACCATGTTTGAGCTCATCATTTTTGAGATTGCTGGTGTTCTGTCTGCCAGGTCAGTGCTTCAATGCAATCATTTTTAATATAGGCTAACAACATTTTTTTTAAATTAACCATTTCATAACTTGACATTATTAGATTTTTAAATGTAGCTGTGTAAAATTAAGAAACTTATGTATTTCCATTTATTAATGAATATAAATTAGAATAATAATAGATATATATTTGAAGCAGAAATTTGTTATGTACAGCATAGCATTTAGGTGTAATAACTGAATATCACAATGCATTTTAAAATTCTAAAGCCTTAATTTAAAATTTTGAGGAACTAGTAATTTGAGAACCTCTCATATGTTTAACTGAAAGTCCAAAACTTGTTAATGTGCCAATGTATTGTTTTCTTAACTTTTATATAATTAATTGTCCCAATAAACTTTTTGTGTAGCTTAAACTTCATGTTACTTTAATTTTTTCATCCATTTGCTACATTAATGAATAGGATTCTTTGCCTAAGTGCTGGTGCATCAGATGAAATTTGCCTCATGCTTGACTTGCTTGTACCCAACTCTGCTATTCATTGATAAAGAATTTTATGTAACATGTAAGTTGAAATCAAAAGGAAGATCTAACAATTGAAAGATTAAAATCTATTCTATAGAGAGGAAAATTAGTGGTTCCTGAACATGTTGTATTTCTCAATACAATGGTATAGTTTATCATATTTTTGCTTGGAAAAATCATTCAATGTTTTAAGATATTTTTGCACATACAAGTAGACAGTACAAATTTGACAACAGGTTAGAATTTAACATGTTATGTAGCAATGTCATGAATAAATGATTAACTTGAGAATGGGAACCTGAATTGATTTTCTCCCAGTTACCATGCATTCCATGCTAGTCATTCTAGAATTGAATATCCAAAGTATGAAGAGATTTTTGCTTAATGGCAAAAAATGCATTTTGTTTGTTGAAATTTATGATTATGAGGAAAATTTGAAAATGAAACTCTAAGATGGGAAGCAGTGATATCTTTTTTTAAATGTTATCATTATCTGAATAGCTGCTCTTACTCAAACTTAATTCTTCAAAATGTTTGTATTTTTTCAGTTAGTTTGACTCTACAACTCATTGTCTCTTAAATTGTTTGCATTCTAAGTAATTATTGTAAATTTGTTTTTTGAATAAAAAAATTTGTGTTTTCATATGTATGTGGTTTCAAATAATAATGTGTACAATTGGTTTTCAGTACCCGATACGTGTACTGGCACATCGTCCTGTACAGCATGCTGCTCCTGCTAGTCCTCGTCATCCCTTTCTACTTGTGTTACTTTGTTCTGTCAAATTCTCCCTTAGGTAAGCATCCAATTATAAATGTTGTGACTGTGTTCATCTTTTATATTTTTCTCCCTGTTGAAATTTTCCCTTAGATAAGCATCTAATTTCCAGTATTGCAACTGTGTTAATTTTTTAACACGTTAACCGCCACATGTACCACCGGTGGTACATTTGAGGATTTCACTTACCGCCACATGTACCACCGGTGGTACATTTCCAAATTTTTAATAATTATTTTCAAAAATTAATTTAAAATATCTACGGAAGGTTAAATGATAAAGTCGTAAAATGGTAAAGTCGTGGCGGTAGTGACAAATCTCTGATATCAGGCATGGCGGTTAACGTGTTAATGCAAATTTGGTGGTAGAAATTTGACCCTCAAGAATAAAACCTGAAATTAACAAAGGTTAACATGATATTCTAGTGTTTTTTCTTAATATCTTCAGAGATTCACTGCATGTGCCCTACTTTGGTATTCTAAGTAGAATGCCGTGTAAAGTGGGTCGGGTGTACTTATATAAGTGTTCTGTTGATGACATTGATACAGATGTGTAACTCCAAAACTACATTGTATTTGCTGAACAGCTTTCCTCCACTTCAGTGTTAGATCAGGTTTGCTGAGACTACCAAATGTAGAATGCAAACTGTTGAGGGTAGGGTAGTGAATCGCCTGCCTCACGCTACAACGCTATCTCGTAGGAATAGCATACGGTGAGCCGCCACCTCAAGTCGACCAATGAGCGATGGGGCACTTCGCAACGACCAATGAGTAGCCCCGCTCAGGACTCCGAGTTCAGTCAAACGCCTATATAAAGACGATAGACTGGCTGGGGAATTGTCTCGCGACCTCTAAAGGGGGAGGAGGGTCATCTCTTCTGCTCATCAGAGTGGGAGAGATGAGTGCAAGATATTCAATGGAGAGCTTATCTCTTCCACTTGTGTAGAGTGGGAGTGACGAACGAAAGATATTCAATGTGAAGTCAACATACCCCAGGGACAGACCCCAACCACTTGCTCTATGTGCGCACAGCGCTCATTTCTTTTCCCTCCTAGTATCCTTTTCCGTTTCACCCCTTTACTTAGGTACACACTGTGCCAAACTTTCTCTCAAACCTTTCCTATTGGTACCGACCGACTGGGGAATTCAGTCTCTCGAGCGCTTCCAGGGTAAACAACTACACCAAGAACTCTCCTGGCGTAAAGAAATCAACTCACTAAGCCAACAACAGCGAAGGAAGAAGAAACCAGCCACCTCTGTGAACAGGATGGGCACAGACGACCTACGTGATCCAACGCAGTACGTTCCTGCACTTTCGCAGCCAGATGGTACACTGCTACTCGACATCAAGACAGTCGTGAGCGGCGAAGGAAGAAAAGACTAGAGCTCGAATATTCAACTGCTCTATACACAAACTATTAAATTCACCCTGACTTTAATTGCCTTTCCACCTATTTAGACTGAAGAGTGATTAGAGATCACTCTAGTAGTCTTAGTTGTGGCATTCAGTGACTCTTGTTCTGCTTACTTGCTCTTCAGTAGCATTGAGTTATTCGCTTTGAGGTTAATGCTGATTATCTGAGTGTCTTAGTCGGTACTATTTTCTCATAAATTCTTCTGTCAGTTGTATTTAAATTATTGTTTTGGTTAGTTTTAAAGTCTTTACTTGTTTTTGTGCCCTATCGGGAAAAGAAATACTGTAATTTTGGCTTGATTTGTGTGTTCAGTATTTATTGCCCTTAGTGACTATGTTTAAAACAAAGGGAGACCAGAATAGTCGAGTTATGTTTGGTTCTTTTCTTTTGTTTGGCGTCAGTGAAAGCTTAGACTTTTACTGATTTTTTTCACTCATCTACAGTAGGATCAGGTTATATTTCCTACCTTCTGTAAGAAATTTCCCTTCCTATAAAATGAGTCTGTGATTATCTATTCTGTTTGTGTGCTGGATCAGAGTGCCGCTGGAGTCCTGATGTTATAGTCTAAATATGCCATAGCTCCATGGAGCAAATGCACTATTTGTGTCTGGGAAATGCAAAATAGAAAATAAAAATTATGGTTTATTTAAGCCTTAACTTTAAATCCAGTGGTACCTTCAGATTGATGAATCTTTCAAGTTGCATTATTCTAGGTTGACTTTCATACTGATTCAACATTTAAAATAATGTATTGTTTGACTTCAGACCTTTTTGATTATCATGGAATTGAGAAAATGATTTTTACTTCAAGAGTATGTTATTTTTTGATGATTTGTATATTTTTCCATTACAAATTTTATGATCACTTTTGTAATTTGTGAGCATGTCACCTCTATGTTTCTTGAGAACTAAATTATCTTGGATATTTATTTGAGTAACAACTAGCTATTTTTTACTGATAGTTTACCCATACAGTGGAACTTCGAGATACTAGTTTAATTCGTTCCGTCACCGAGCTCGTTTCGCAAATTTCTCGTATCTAGAACAAACTTCCCTCTTGGAAATAATGGAAATTCAGTTAATCTGTTCTGCACCCCAAAAATATCAAATTATAGTTTCCGACACCGAATTGCCTTTAATTGTTTTTCGTTAATTCACACCAACAACAGCTTCCCAACATCCTTTAGGAGTTTTGGACGGTGCTTGCAAGTCACGGTAACTCCTTTGGCCACATCAAGTTTCTTAATTTATTCCTTCTTCAGAATAGTGCATGTCGTCGATGTCGGACGGTCGTAAATATTCGAAAGTTCCGTAACTCTAACACCACACTCATGTTTATCTACGATTCGTTTTATGTTTCAACGGTCATGGCTTTTTTTTGCAGCGCTATCTGAGGCAACACTCTTCTTTGGAGGCATCGTGGAATGAATATTGTCACGTTAAATGCATAAATACAAAAAACAATAAAATCACAAGCGCACAAACACTTAGATCCTCACGCTACGAGAGTAAATCCGGTCGTAGAGTGAAAGGGTAAATCCGGGTCGAGGCGGATTGGGAAAGCGCGTCACGTATACCCACAGCTTGGCTCGTAGCTCGTTACGCGAGCCAATGATCGTATTTAGAGCAAAATTTTTCGCTCATACCTTCTTTGTATTTTGAATTTCTCGTATACAAATCTGTTCATAGCCGAGCTTCCACTGTATTTATGTAAATGAATGTCGAATTATTTTTCACGAAATTTATTTCATGCACATCTTGGATGAATAAAGTGTTGTGTAAACAAAACCTTTGAAGCTCTTGAAATTTTCATATAGTTTTTTATGTTTGTGATATGAATCAACCATGATACTCGGCAATCACGTTTTTACTTTTTAACTCAATTTTTGTTATTAAATTTGCCGCAATTATTTCAATGAAGTCTTCATGCTGTTTTATATTTAGTGAGTAGTTCTGCAGCATTGTCTCTGTATCATTTAAATGTGTATTGTGAGACTGTAAAAGCATTGCTCATCTTTGTACACAAAAATTGTTTAAATGACACTATTCAAATTTAGTATCACTTGCTTTTCTTCGGTGTGTATATTTTACTTAAGTGTATAATTCAGTAGTGACTGCAGACTGAATCTGTGTTATATTTGAGGCAGGCAAAGAGGCTAACTTCTGTAGTGGTTGCACTTCATTAAAAACTTGTTTTTATTTTTCAGTGAGAAAGCGGTGGGTGAAGCCCCTTAGTGTGTTTACATGGGCTGGTTATCTCTTCTGCTTCTGGAAGATTGGGGACCCGTTTCCCATCTTGAGCCCTCAGCATGGTCTACTGTCCATTGAACAGGTCTGCTATTGCCCTCTTATTGTCCAGTTGTGGTCTACTGTCCATTGAACAAGTCTGCTACTGCCCTCTTATTGTCCAGTTGTGGTCTACTGTCCATTGAACAGGTCTGCTACTGCCCTCTTATTGTCCAGTTGTGGTCTACTGTCCATTGAACAGGTCTGCTACTGCCCTCTTATTGTCCAGTTGTGGTCTACTGTCCATTGAACAGGTCTGCTACTGCCCTCTTATTGTCCAGTTGTGGTCTGCTGTCCATTGAACAGGTCTGCTACTGCCCTCTTATTGTCCAGTTGTGGTCTGCTGTCCATTGAACAGGTCTGCCGTTGCTTTCTTACTGTCCAGTTTTCAGCATGCAACAATTTTCAATGTGAAAAATCTTGCTTAACATTGTACTAAGTAGGTATTTTTTGCTCCTCCTTTCCATGGGAGGATGATTGAAATAAAAAAATGATACTGTAACCTCGTACTATTGCTTCTGTTCTTGCTTCGCTACTCAATGTTCTCGTGCATCATCTTCAAATCGTTGCATCTAGGTCTTTCAAGATAATGTGTCCGTTGTAATATTTTACTTGGAATGTTAGCTGCGTTTATGTACGAATTTACTTGGAATTGGTGACTGTTGCAGAGCATTAGCCGTATAGGCGTGGTGGGGGTGACTGTGATGGCAGCGCTCTCTGGCTTTGGTGCCGTCAACTACCCCTACACTTCCATGACCATCTTCATGAGGCCGGTCAGCAAGGGCCATATGCAGGCCATCGAGCGGCGGTTGTTACAGAACATGGACCTCATCGTGGCCAAGAAAAAGAAAATTGCTCTGGCAAAGCATGTGAGACTTGCTCTACAGCACTGGTTACATTTTTTTTCAAGATGGCAGTAGCGGTTGCTGCTTGGAGTACAATTTGAGGGTTCGCAGCATGACTGAATATCTGCCCCGAGAAATAAGTTGTAAATTTTAGATCTGTATTCAGACATGAATAAAAAGATCTGATGACGTATAGAGCGCGCTAGTCCATGTATCTTAGATACAAATTTCGGTGAATTCTTATTTACAAATGGGAATATTTGATAATGCAATCTTCCAAAGTTTACCAAGCTGAAAGAAATGCATCACCGACACGTTTTATTTATCACACTAGTGTACCCAGCCGTCAAAAATGACGGCAGAAATTTTGTGATAATACCCGTGCCATCAAAAATGTAGCAAATACTGTTGGAAAGATATTAAATAAAATTACATACAAGAACGCAGTGTAATATATTTAGTTTTATATATATTTACAAAGGACAAACATTTTGATTTAGTATTTCTTCAATGACAACATTCCTAGTGAAAACTAAGACACTTAGTTTTCTACTGCTGCAATTGACTCTGCAATTCGTGTCATATTCGGGTACAATGTACCCGAATCATAGGGCAATACCCCGCCGAACTCGGTATCCACGATACGGACTCGAGTATATAAGGCTCTGGATCTCTCTATTTTTTTTTAAAGTGACACGAAACATAAATAATACATAAATAAATAAATAAATAAACACACGACGGTCATTCTTAGTATTAGATTAGATAGATTGGGCCACTATGCCTTTGCTAGTGGCTAGTGTTGCTCTGAGTCGTCTTGGTCACACCTCTTGTGTTCAGAAAAGTGCCGGGCGTATAATTTTTCCAGTTCACCTTTTCATATTTATGAATATTTTTTTTAATTGTTCTACTGTTAGCATAATGTTTTTTTATGAGTGATTTCTATTATTGATCTTTCATCATAGTAAATGTCTTTTTTATGTTTTCTTATTGCTCTAGTTTATTTTATGGGAAATTTTCGTCGTTAATTATTGTTTAACTAACACATTGTTTTGATTTTTTGCTCGAATGAACATTCAATTCATTATATCATATTTGTGTCGTATATATTGTATACAAAATTCTCGTTCATTTTATTGAGTTTTATCACGTGTGTCAATTGCAGGGTTCATATTTCTTCCATTTTTACAAACGCTTCTGATATTCTTTTTTATATTCACGAGTTTATGTGTACGTAAAAGTGATCATAGGTTAGGTAAGTAACCGTAATTACTTAACCTTATTCACTGTCATTACCATGTTTATTAACTGTACCTTATTAACCATAATTACCTAAACTTATTAACTGTACCTTATTTACCGTAATTAACTAACCTTATTACCTTTACCTTATTCACTGTAATTACCTAACCTTATTAACTTTACCTTATTCACTGTAATTACCTAAAATTAACTCTAACTTATTAACCGTAATTACCTAACTTTATTAACTTCACCTAATTCACTGTAATTATCTAAGCTTATTAACTGTACCTTATTAACCATAATTACCTAACCTTATTAACTTTACCTTATTCGCTGTAATTACCTAACCTTATTAACTTGACCTTATTCACTGTAATTACCTAACCTTATGAACTTCACCTTATTCACTGTAATTACCTAAGCTTATTAAGTTTACCTTATTAACCGTAAGTAGGCAACGTAGAAGTAACTGGTGTCAAGATGTTTAGTGGATCTCGTACAGCGCAACCCCGTGAGCAGCGAGAGCAGCAGTCGTGGCTCTGTGTGGAGCTTGTTCCGTGGCAGCGCTGCTTCGAACTCGTCTGATGTCGACGTGGCTGCCCTCAAGTCTGAAGTGCTCGCTTTGGAGGTAACTCCTTCCTTCAAGTGTGTCATATGGTCATATTATGTACGGAGAGTTCTGTGTGCCGTACAGTGCTGCCATCTCTGTCATGCATTCACAACGAATGCACGTATATTTTATAACAAATCTCGTGTTTATATCTATTTTCAGTACTGAGAAAAACATCGAAAGTGTTATAAAATGAGTTCACCTCATATTGGCATCTCCTCTTCATCTCGAGTTATCGCTCTCTCTCAATCATCTCTCACAGTACTGACGTCTGCCTGTGCTCGACTGCCACACTTTTACTTTCCACATTCAGTAACTGTTAAAATTAGTCACCCCGAGTGAATGTTTTGAACAAAGTACTAAGCCTTTGCAAATAACATCATTCCGTTCACATAGTCATAGGTTGCACTCTCCTTCATTCTCCTTTTCTCGCATTTTTTATTTCATTCCAGAACGTCCTCTTGCCCTCTAAAATTCTCTCTCAGACACCCTGCCGTCTTCCAATTTTGCAATCCTTTCTCGTTGCACTCCGCATATTTTCCTTTGTTATTCTACCTTCATTGATAGCTTTAAGAAGTAATTTTTTATAACCAGATGGAAGTATCGCAACTGAAGTCTAGTTGACCCATCCTCCTATAGCAGAATAGGGAAGTGAAATAACAATAATGGTTTAGTTGTTTCATCTCGACCTCACTTAGCACGAGCGTCTCGGTAAGCCGTTGTTGAAACGCTCGAGTTATGGGTGCGAATAGTATGCTCACACTTTCTTGTGCTTCATTCTAGATTGATCACCTAAGTAACAGGGAATATTTTGGATTGTTACACCGTCAGATGTCGCCAATGACGGTGACCACAAACGAGTGGCTTGTGTAGTGTTTGTTAGTGGCCTCACAAAACATTTCACTGATCTGGTGTGGCACACGCAACACACAGGAGGTGGGTCGCCAGTTGTTCCTGGAGTGTGTGGAGCTGCAGGGGCAGAGGGAGAGGCTGCTCTGGGCCGCCACGCTGCAAGGCAAGTTCTTCAACTTCATGGGGTACTTCTTCTCTATGTACTGCTCCTGGAAAATTTTCATCGTGAGTACAACTACCTCTGTACAAACGTTTCATTTTAGTATTATGAATTTCTCATTCAGTGTACGGGAATATAGAATCTTATTCTACAGCCCTGCATAAAGAAAATGAATGCGTTAGACGTTATTGACATGTGTCAACTTGCATAACTACCAAGCTAACTAAAGCATTCGGGCACACGCTTTCATGTGAAGGCGCGTGAAGAGAGTGGCGTTTTTGGTGAGCTTGTGACAGAAGTAGAGATAGATCCTCTGACAGGAGTAGCTTTGAGCTTATGATACATTTAGTGTCATTTCTGACAATTTCTTCTTGGAACTGGAAGTTCCTCCTCATGTGTGATCCTCCATTAAAGTTTTCATGTTGGATTTCTTCCTGCTAATTCTTGATAATCGGTATTTGTTTTAAGAAATAGATGGGTGATGACATTCTTTAGCTATAATCTCCAAAATGTAATTGATTGGAAGGTTTCTGATGTCAAATTTACAGTACTCGTATGTGATCTTAATAAAAAATTTTTAAGTGCAGTTCTTGAGTTTATGAAATCAAATTATGTTTAAAATATTGTCCAAAGACCGCTTACTCTTCGATAAGGTTGGCCCCTGTGTTGATTTACCTAAAAGTTAATCCATGTATGTAGAGCACGTACAATAAAATGAAGGTTTAAATACTCGCACCCTCTTGTTTTCATGTAAACTTGCTGCTATGACTAAAAAGCTCAGTGAAAATCAGTTAAATTTTCTTGTGTATACAAAGCATGAGAGCACAGCCAACTTCAGGTGTGCATGGTGCGTAGTCTCATTGAGATTTGTGACCTGTAGGATGACCTTTACATTCTCATTGAAACCAACAGACCCTCGCAGCATCAGTTGTGAACTTTCTGATGGTCTCAAGCTCTTGATATGCAAGTTCAAGGATGTAGTATTGGATGATATATGTAGACCTAATATATTAATGTAGTCTGCTTGTAAATTTGTCAACATGTACATATCAGTGTAGTCGAGTGTGGTGATAGGCAGAGTTTAGTGAACATGTGTCAGTGTAGCTGAATATGATGTACAGAGTCTGGTGAACATTGTGTTCGACCGCGTGGGCCGGAAGGACCCAGTTACAAAGGGCATGGAGATTGCCGTTCATTGGATGGGGCTGGACATCGACGTGCAGTTCTGGTCCCAACACGTCTCCTTCTTCCTGGTGGGCTGCATCATCGTCACCAGCATCAGGGGCTTTATTCTAACCCTCACAAAGGTGCAGTGTTCTGTTTTGCGTCGTGCTAGGAACCAACGTAACGCATTGCCACATTTGTGACATACTTTTCACATTCATGCCGCTAAAGCTCCATTTGTCAGTAATTGCAGAGGTAAAAATCTTTACTTGACTGACCAAAATCGTCTGTAGGATTGGCTAATCGAAGGGTTTTCTCGGATGGTTGACCTCTTGTAGCTGTTGTGAATATTTTAGTTTGAACAGTTTTTTTAGATGCCAACTCTTTTTTCTGAAAACTTCTCAGAAGAGCGATCAAATTTACGGATTATTTAAGAGGATTTGACTTTAAATATTCCTTTTTCGTTTCGTATTCCTTAAAACTAGCAGTTTATCAAAACAAATGTCAGTGGGAAAAAGACTTTAACGCCTCTTTACCTCAGTTCATCATTTGTTGAAGATATTACGTTCTTAAAAATCATTTAAAAAAATAATTGGTCATATCTATTATCTTGAAAAATTTAAATGCGTTGAGAATTGAAAGATACATATTTTCTTAAATATGGGTTACCCGAAATCGTTTTTGAATTGTTTGTGGTCTATATTGTGTTCTGTGTTACTCGTATTAAAAACATGCTCGTCATAAAATAAATTTTATATTGAAACATTTGTGCAGTTTTTCTATGCGGTATCGTCTAGCAAATCCTCGAACATCATCGTACTGGTGCTGGCACAACTGATGGGCATGTACTTCATTTCCATGGTCATGCTCATGCGAATGAACATGCCTTTGGAATACCGAACCATCATCACTCAGGTAAGTTGCCGACCTTTGAGAAGATTTCACTACCAACACTGCTGTGACCAGCATAAAAAATACTCATGAACTTGTGTACTTCTATACTGACGGTGATTCCCTTTGCTACACTTTCTGTGGGGTGAGTTGATTGTATGTCCGTGGTTCGGTTGGACCGAAGCAGGGTATCTCAAGTAAATTATTTATCATTAGGGAGGCTTTCTTGGGTTTCCTTTTTTTCTATTTTCAACTACCGTAGTTTCTTGTGGAAGTGTAGTAATTTCTATATACATATATCTCTGTCCATCTTTAGCTCCATGTCTCAATAGTCCTGTTCTAAAAGCAGTATTAAGTTTAGAATTGAGTAAGTTCCCCCATTCGAAATACGTAAGAATTTCTTTGGCATTTACAGTTTTTAAAGTAATGAAGTGGTCCCATTTTTTAAAGTGCCGTGCAAGTATTAGGGATACCGAAAAGTTCTGTCCTGATTTTTGTTAGGAATAATAATTGAAAGAAATATTACTGAAAAATATTCATTGTTCAACAAAATAGTCGCCATCATTAGATATAACCTTTGTCCATCTAATTAGGAGCTTCTTAATCCCCCTTTCAATAAAATTAACATTTTTGGAAAAAATAAAGGAATTAAATTCCACTTCAACCTCGTGAACATTTGTGAACGAAAGAACGAAAAAAGTGAAAATTTGACGAAGCAAGGTCTGGCGAGTATGGTGGGAGAGGAAGAACTTACTAAGCTAAGGACTTTATTTTTTTCTTGAGTTTGTTTGGCAGAATGGGGTCTAGCGTATCGTGTTGCAAAATGACTCCTTTCCTGTTCACTAGAGCAGAACATTTTTTACGCAACAATGTATATAGACGTTCAAGTTTCTGACGGTAAAGGTCTGCAGTACCAGTTTTTCCTTGTTCTAATAACTCTCAAAGTTAAAGAAAAGGAAAGAAAAGAGAACAGGACTTTCTGGTACCTCTAATCCATACATGAAAGATCTTCAGCAGGATTCTGATGAAGCTCATCACGAGACACTCTCCAAAACTCTGACTGCATTATTAGCGATTGATTTGAAGTAGCTGATCCTATTAGAATTGGTTAATTCTATTTTCATCCAATAATATTTGCGCAGTACATTTCAGTTCCATTCTATTTTAGACGTCGGAGCTGTTTTAAATAAAGATTTACATAGAATAGGTTCCTCAGTTCTATTGCATCAGATTTATCTTTTCAAGTCTTTTGAGGAGCGTTAGGACTACAGAAGCAACCTACCTTTGAGTGTTAACATAAGGCAAGTGATCTGGTGGACAACCGCTGTCTCTTAGCCTTACGGGACCTTTTCTTTACTAGGAATTTTGTACTACAAACTGAACCAGTTAATATGAAATAAACCCTTTCATATGAATTGAACCATTTGATATAAATTGAACCAGTTGTTATGAATTGAACCAGTTGATATAAATTGGACCAGTTGATATGAATTAAAATAGTTAATATGAAATTAACTAATTAATGCAAATATTATTTTATTTTATCCTTAACTGACGAAATTAGTCACTGCTTGAGCACCAGTTGTTCGATGGCGTTAACTGCTTCCATGAAGGTGGAGCATTTCTGGGACACCTTTGTATAAATTTTCTTAAAGAAACTAGTTTATGCAGGTTAGAGGTTATGGACACACGCATTCTTCATCTCAAATTCTAAATTGTACTGAAGTTGCCCACTTGAAAATTGTACTCGATTGTGACATCAATTTCTAACATTGGACTTGCATGCCAGGTGTTGGGTGACCTGCAGTTCCACTTCTATCATCGTTGGTTCGACGTGATATTCCTGGTGTCCGCAGTCACCACCATCGTCATCCTGTACATGACGCACTCGCAGCTGCCCATGCCTGACGACTTACACCACAACTAGTGCGAAGGCACTCTTAATGGGAGCAGTTCTGCAGGCACGCTGTGTGCAGGTGTTGCTCTAACTCAGTTCTGCAGGCACGCTGTGTGCAGGTGTTGCTCTAACTCAGTTCTGCAGG
>VCRD01007718.1:3641-20214 GCA_006783055.1 Trinorchestia longiramus
CCCGTGAGTTGGAGCTGTGTGTCGCCCCGTGAGTTGGAGCTGTGTGTAGCCCCGTGAGTTGAGGCTGTGTGTAGCCCCGTGAGTTGGGGTTGTGTGTAGCCCTATAATGTAGGACTGCACAGTAAAAGGATTTCATGTATTTTCGCTGACACTTTTTGCAGATTTGTTAAGCGTAGAACACGTTTTTACAGTTTATTATTTGAACAACTGTAATGAATTCTAACAGAAAACTCTTCGGCTTGTTAGGTTCAGTACAGGACGTACCTGGAGCTGATGACGTGAAACTGAAATAATGAAGAAAAGGATTTGTTTAATAAATTTTATCGTTATTAATTCTGCCTCCTACACTAGAAAAACGAACACGTATTTTATTGGGCTATCAGTGCGCTGAATATCTAATCGAATTTTTCAAGTACCTAACAATTCACTTCTAAAATTATTGAATCAAGCATGCACTTTAAAATATTTGAGTCTGATGCGGAGAAACTTTCTACTAACCTCGTTAATCTTCTACATTTGTTTCTTTAGCATCATTTCTGAGTTGACCTTGTCGATATTTCAGTAACACTCGCCACAAAAAAATTCGTCTTCTTGAACTTGTAGGGCGAATGAATCATAAGCGTTAATCAAATCGCCTCTGTTCTAGCGGTACGCAGGCATTCATCGCAGGCGCCGCTCTCTTGTTGGTCGTCGATGCCGTTCTTCACGGCACCTCAGGCTGTAGAGCAGGATTTTTAAGGCACGAGGATTTTAAGATGCAAATATCTACATATACGTGAAGTAGGCTTGGAGAGGTAGAACTAATTAAGGTAATGTTTTGTAAGCTACATCGCTTGAATATTAATTTATTCTAAGCGGGAAAGTTTGTAGACACAAAACTGGTAAGGGAATAGCTCGCTAGTGAGAGCGACCGTGTCGGCGTCAAAACATCAGGTGTAGAGGAGGTGGTAGGCGTCTTTCTACTGATGCAGTACTAAGGAAGCTATGTTTGTAGTTGCTATCTTGTTTTACAGTGTTCCACATGAGCGTGTTCAGAAGTACGTTTACATTTTCCATTTCTTACAGCCAAGTCAGAAAATGAAATAGTTTCGGGGTTTTCTAGTATCTATGAAAAACCCAGAAAAGGTGTTCAGCAATAGCAATGTTTCCTGTACTCGGTTCTGAAGTGACCACCTGCGTGTTTGTTTTGGTAGTTTCTCAAATGTAAGGTGTGTTCCAAGTCACAACATTCCCCAGAGGCATTTAAAATTTTTGCACTAGCTGTCCACAACTACGGATCACTAAATTAAACAAAAACTTGTACGCAAATATTTCGAATACTAGAAGTTCAGATTTTATGCCAGGTGAATAACTGTTCCAAATATCTGACTCGGCAGACATGCTTGCATGGAGACCTTCAATGAAAGTGTAATTGAAACTTTCATTTCTCCAACTAGACCTCGCCGCCACTTGCAGCTGTGCAGTGGCACAGATGCTCTGCACAAATAGCCGTATCTGTACTCGATTGGAAATAAAGATTGTTTGTGATACTCATAAGCACCTAGTCTCAAGCTTTGTTCAGTCCTTGAAGTTGGTCTGCTAGTTAAAGTTGAGCATCAATTTTGAGTGAATTGTAAAGTCATGGTAAACATCGCTTGTACATAGAAGCAGTAGATAGGTTTTTGATATTGTTCGTCTAGAGTTAATTTTGTTTGGGATTTTATATAATATAACTAGATAGTTCCCGTGGAAATTCCACGATTTGGATGTGCCTAATTTGTAATTATTTTAAAGACAAATGTATTGAAGATTTACGATGAATTATTGGGTTTTCAATGAATACTTTTCATTAATGTATACAGAACTTCTATTCTGTATCTTATCTCCCGATAACATAGCCCAGATAGTACCCGTTGAAATGACTGGTTTAAAAGTGATAAAATTAAGGATCTATGAAACAAAATACCTATTTTAGTTTTATCCGTGGTACTATTTTAATCTGAATATTTTTCATGAATACATACAGAACTTCCATTCTGTATCGTATTTACCGATAACATGGCCATATAAGAGAAGAAATCTGATAACAGGAAAAATAGCGTGTTTATAGTGATCCGGAGCCTTTTGTATCCACAATACAATGCTTGTAATACATGCATATCCATTCCGATTTCAGCTCAATAATTATTCTTCAGTAATACATAGGAAGTAATGGGACGGATACGCACAGATACAGAGAGAGAGATGCAGATACATAGTCGGTTATATAAGGTGGCCCATATGTAAGGTACCTTTTTAAAATTATTATAGCTATAAAACTAAAGATGATAAAGAAATTTGGTTAATTCAGAGTGAAAGAAAAAAGTTCAAAGTTTGATATAAATTTATAAATGAAACAAGAAAATACGTTTAACTATGGAATACAATATCCTTTAAATGACCCATTATTAGTCAAACAATAGCGTGCTCTTTCAACGGTGCTGTTCATTACTTCCCTTAATGTCTATGTGGTGACATGTTGTTGATCTCTTGAATGATGTTTAGTTTCAATTGCTGTATCAGGGATTTCAATGTAAATATTTTCCTTTAAGTATCCCCAGAGAAAGAAATCAGGAGCACTTAGATCTGGAGATCGAGGCGGCCACGGTATATCACCAAAACGAGAAGTTATTCTCTTAGAAAAAATTGCTTTTAACATTTGCATTGTTTCTTTCGCTGTGTGCGCTGTAGCTCAATCATGTTGGAAAAAGGTAATTTCTGTTATCTCCAATTGCAGGTATCAAATATTCTTGAATCATCTTTGTACATGTTTCCATTAACACAAATTGCATCACCATTAGCATCTTTAAATAAATATAGTCCAATGATCCTCGAAGACGTAATAAAATCGTTCTTGAGTTAATTGAATTTTATATGGATGATACTTTAAATCGTTTACCAAAATACGTTGCAGTGAGGTACGTGACATTCTCAGTTGAATTGAACGTCTCCGAGTTGACGTTTTGGGCCGATCAGCAACACTCGTTGCAACAAGCTGAATTGAAGCACCAGTTCGTATGGTCCGTGACCTGGCACAACCTTGTCTGTCTGCTGTTGTCCTAGGTTCTCTAAATTTAATACCAGTTTTTTATGCACTTCTTCGAAGGACTACTTTCAATACCATCAATATTCCTGTAATTCCTCTGAACTGCAGAAACCGAACAATTACATCGTAAGTAAAGTTCCACTATTTTTGCTCGTTGTTCCATTGCGTAGCGATTCATTTTGATGGGTGAATTTTATGAATTTTTTGGGCAATATGTTGTGATTGTCGGTAGACTTGATACGCTGGTAGAAAACTTTGAAATCTCCTCATTCATTCTGAATTAATTAAATCTCTTTTCCATTTGTAGTTTTATAGCTATAATAGTTTTAAAAAGGTACCTTACTTATGGGCCACCCTGTAGATGTAGATTATTAGAATTGATACTGTGATTCTTGGCATTTATAGTCTTTTTTGCTATAGGCAACAGTCCTGGACATGTACTTTTCTATAATGCTTGCTTAGCATGTTCTCAAAACTATCAAGAAGAATTTCAAGATTCAATAGGTACTATATTAAACTGTATGAGCTACATATGCATCACCCATACCAATTAAATTTTGCTGGAAACGAGAGAATAATTGATTCTATGCCTACGATTCGAACAATAGAAGACACAACTGATATGAGCGAAGCAGCATTAGGTATTGTATTTTATTTTATAGGTAATACTGAAGGCCAGTTATGATGAATAAACTTTGGTGTTGTCACCATAGCAAAAATCAAGAAAAAATAATTAATAATTGAGCAGGTTTCTTTTCCCGACAGCAAACCATTTGTTCCCGACTAGAGGGAGTAGATTTTAGGAGTTGCACCGTAAAAGTCTGTCTATCAGCGTAACAATACTGACGCAAATCATACTCGTATCGGAGTACAGAGCTAAATTTCAGAACAAATGTCCATTGTTTGAACGAAATGCTATTCATAAAAGGTCTAGGTTTTAAATCAAAAGCTGCTGGAGTCTGGCATTAGCTGCTGGAGTCTGGCATTAGCTGCTGGAGTCTGGCATTAGCTGCTGGAGTCTGGCATTAGCTGCTGGAGTCTGGCATTAGCTGCTGGAGTCGGAGCACCCACTGTCACCCACTTAAGAGCGAACAAAGATCAGCTCAGTGAGTGTTGTGTGTTCGATCACGAACTTGTGTTTTGCTGTAAGAGGTCGTACCCTTTGAGGCCACTGGCCGTGTGCACAAGTCAGGTGGAGGTGGACCTTCGCACTCGGTGTAAAAAGGTTACATTAATTCAAACATGAAGAGGTTACAATAATGAGTAGCTTACATTGATATTATCAATTTTAATGCATTCACTTGGGTACAATTATAAATACAGCTGGTGTGAAGTATTAAATTAGTATAAAACTGACGTCGAAGTTATCAAAATCTAACTTATTAAGGCATCAGCTAAAATAATTATTATTCGATAGAAACGAGAAGTACAAGAATGGGCTAAGACTAGACCCAGTATCGTATTTTAGGCTTCGGGATTTATTTTTTTAACGTAATTTAAGAATAATATGCATGCAAAAAGAATTTTGTTTAAAATTACACATTTTTTAAAATTATAAAGTATGAGGTTGCAGTGATGACAAATAGGCAATAAAGTTCAAGCCATTTACTGTAGTTCACAAATTTATTGTAGTTCACGTGCAAGTTTTATGTATTGAATAATAATGTACTAGTTTTTGAGGTGTTGAATAGTCCAATAAATTTGTCAGACAACAACTTAACTATTCGTTGGAAAAAACTGAATAGAAAATGATGCATCTACGCTGTGAAAATGATTTTGTTCTTAATCACCGAGGTTCACAAACTTAAAACTCCGTTTTTGAAACTTTTGCCATCCATTAGCGAAGTGGGGGAGGGAAAATAATTTATGCATCCCTAATAATTATAATACGGAACCTGGAAAGGCTGGACTTGAGAGTTCTGTTAGTTATTTTAAGTGTCTGTAAGTGTCGAATTAGTTTTCTCAGCGATTGAAACCAACAAAACCTCGAATTAACGAACATAGAACGCACAACCGTCTTGCTAGCCCTGTGAGGGGGACCCAAAGATTGTCTTCAATGATTGAACAAATTTCAATCAAAATTCATAAATGATCTTTCATCATCGTCACATCTTTCAAGAATTCAGAGAACTGAATGACAAAGTTAGGACCTTGAAATTAATTTTTGAGGGTAAAAACAATGATATAAATAATCGTTGTCTTACAGCACAATCGGTCGCTGGGTGTTAAGGAGTATGACGAATTCGAATAATTAAGTCGGCATATAACGAGTGAATACGAACTACATAAAAATGTGCTGTGTAAAAAATGAAGCTCAGCATAGCTAGTTCCTATACACTCAACATTAGAGTACGAACGAATCTACAACTAGAGGCATCTGAGATGTCAGCTTGGAACATTGGTCCTACAGTCTACATCAGTGACTCCCAAAATGGAGGAAATTTCCACCTGGGATGAATTTGAAGCTACCAGAGTGAAATAATTACACGGTCTACAAGTAATAAAAAAATCCCAGATGTATTTTCTCATATATGAGGCTATGCAGTTAGTTGTTACTTTATGTAACTATATATTTATCAGTATATTTGTGCATTTTATAGATGAATTTGTAAATAGTCAGTGTTTTGATTACTCTTTCCCTCTTATACATGAAAGGGAAAATCTGAATGGCTGAACTGGGAGCAGGGTGAAATTTAGATGGTTGAATTGGGTGCAGGGAGAAATCTGGGTGGCTGATTTGGGTGCAGGGGGAATTGACTGAAAAAAGATCGGGAACCAGTGGTCTATATGCAAACACTAGTTGGCTACCCAAGCGAACCCCGACCTAAAAAAAAGCACTGACATAACGAGTGAACTTTCATGTTCCAGGAGCTGGAGGGGTGACTGTGCTTAGTGTGGGCCTTCAGAGTGGAGATGGCACGTTGCCGCTACATGCTGACAAAGAAGCCGTACTGGAGTGCCGTTTCATACTCGACGAGGGCGAGACCATCGAGGAACTGGTGTGGGTTCGAGAAGGCAGGCTGCTGCACAGTTCCAACCAAGGTATGTATGTTGGTTAGTCTTATAACAATAAAATTTCCTATGTAGCTCCTGAATGCACTGTGTATTATTGATTGTTTCATTCCTAGTTTAGCCACCGCAGCCACAACAAAAGCGATTTCAACAGTAATATTAGAAATGATAAACAAAATGTTTGCATATAGTCACCAAATTCTTCACCATATGTCTATTGCATCTAGTATCATTATTAATACGTATGCACTTAAAATGAACGAATATAAGACTATGCATGCATAATTTAGTTTCTGAGGTTTGTGTGAACAAGGATCAGTGCGGGTTAATTATTATGTATAAATAAATGTGTATTTGAGTTAATTCACGGTAGGTGCAATTAAGGTAATGAAAAAATGACTGATTCTCGCGGTTAAAATTACATGGAATGTTGGTATGTGAAATAATATTTTTTAATACTCTAGAGGAATAATCTTTAAAGAGTACGGAAAGAGTGAGGGTGAGGGACTTGAAGGTAGACATACTGGATGGCTGTTTGTAGGTGAAAGGTAATCTGATGGCCTGTAGTTTGCATTAACTAAAGCTTAGTCGCGTATTTGTTCACGCGTACAAACAGAAATAACTGTCAAAGTGTATGACCTTGTTTTATGATATTAGTGAAAATTGTGCATTGCAAGTAAGAAATCTGGGTTGATGTAAAGTTTCTTACTATTAGTTTATGACCGTTATTTCTAGCACGACGAAGGGTTCTTTGTCGAAAACCCTTCTATGACAACATTGTTGAAGACATTGATATATTTATAGGTCTTGATGAGTTGTCCTCGCAGTCTCCTTTGTTCTAGGGAGATGTGCTCAAGCTGCTGAAGGCTCCTTTCGTAACTGAGATTGAGATCTGGCTGGTTATACATATCTACAAAGTTTTGATGTTAGCTATTTTACAGGTCTCTTTCATTATTCCTCTTATTTTGGCGGTCCTGAATTCAATTTTAAGAGGTGGACAATTTCCAAGATCTGGTTAGCAATTTTATTCATAAGAACCCCCGTTAAATCTTATAAAATATTTTGCAAACCCAATCATTATTGTCACATTGTATTTACCGAATGTTATGTATATTTGGAAGGAACGTTAACAGATATTCAATACACACTTCATTCACTGAACACGCACAGCCCAAGACCCCGGAGTGGAGGTGTCTGACTTCTACAACATCACAAACCCAGACCGTAATTCTTCAGGTGTCTACAGTTGCACTGTTCGCACCCAGCAAGGCGGTGACGATACCGGCAAATTTGAACTTCTTGTAATTGGTGAGTTAACCCTTTTCAAGTCTGTTGGAACACATTTCATACCTCCAAAGAGGTCATGTTTAACGATTGATGATACAGAAAACTCTTTCAAGTCTGAAACACATTTCATATCTCAAAGAAGTCATGTTTAACGCTTGATGGTACAGAAAACCCTTTCAAGTTTGTTGGAACACATTTCATACATCCAAAGAGGTCATGTTTAACGCTTGATGGTACAGAAAACATACTGCTTTTTGAAATTGAGTTCCTGTGCTGCTCAGCAGCTCAGAATTTGTACTGCCATCATGATGTAAGAGAATCTCCCTATGAATCTATAAATTTATGAGCATGTTACGTTTTTTTTCATCAAAAGTATGAGCCTGAAAAGTTAAAAAAATTAACTTCTTCATTGCTAGGACTTATTTTGTCGAACGTATGTAGTTGTTGTTATGATTGCGTTAGTGCACATCTTTGTCGAACGTATGTAGTTGTTGTAATGATTGCGTTAGTGCACATCTTTGTCGAACGTATGTAGTTGTTGTAATGATTGCGTTAGTGCATATCTTTGTCGATTTTTATAACGGCAAGTGGCGGTGCGGTTTTGAGTCTTTTCAATCATTGGTGAGTTGTGCAAATTTTTTATTTTATAGAGGTGAGTAGGGAAAAATTTTGGAAATTGTTTGAATCTACTGCGGATAGTGTCAATGTTAATCTCTTTTGCCTCAAATACTTGTATTAAATAAGGGATCAGTGTGATGATAAAAATCTTGGAAATAAATATTATAATTACAGTATGGCGAAACAAATATACGTATTACATAAAATTTACAATTTAGCATACTTTGATCACATAAATAAGTTGTTATTCCCATGATAATTGTATGTTGGTACCTAGTGACAAAATAGGCATAGAAAACAAAGGAAACTTATATAAATGAATTTAAATGTAATTTTACATTTTTGTGGGAAGAAAAAAGTATTCGTAACATGACAGAGAAAAATGTAATAATTTTTAAATTCTTTGCAGCGAAGTCATTATTCAATTTAACAGTAATTATTCATCCCATCTTGAGGTTCTCGATTAATGGTTGGCAAAATTTTGGAATTTTATTCCATTCTTCTCCACATATGTTCTTAAGATCCGCGATGTTAGTTGAAGCTCTCGATTGTATTTGAATTTTTAAATCATACCACAATTTCTCTATTTGGCTTAATTTTGGGACTGACTTAGCCATTCGTGTATTGATGTTATTTCCTGATAACCATTTTTTCGTAGATTTTGCCGTGTGCTTGCGTTCATTGTCTATTTGGAAGTCCCAGGGTTCTTAAAGTTCAAACTTTTCAACTGAAACCAAAGAAATTTGTTTTTAAAATACCTTGATGTGCGGCTGCATTTATTCACCCATCTGTTATATTTCCAGTACCTTTTGTAAAGAAACATCCTCAAATGACGACACTGCCACCAACAAACTTCACCGTAAAGATTGTGTTCTTGAGCATGAGGACAGCGCTCTCTTTCCTCCACGCGTTCTCTTGAATCGCGTCCAAATGCTCAATTTTAGCTTCACGAGCCCACAAAACTTCTTCCTTAAATGATTCTTGCTGAACCTTATCTTCCGGAATGTCTAGTTTGTATTTTTAGGTTTAAAATAACTATTGATTGCATTATTAAAACAATCTAGATCATTCCACAAGAGCAATCTTGAAACCAAAAGCAATTTCAGAGTTTCCTAATTTAAAATTTGCGTGGTATATACGCTTTTTTCACTTCATGAACGGAAAAATAAATTTTAACTCCCTTAAATTAGGGCTTTTTTGGTTTTCTACGCATGTTTCCTCATCAAGCACCTGTATACAAACACATGAATAGCGACACGTTTGATTTCTTGGAAGACTATTAAATTAAAAATTTCTTGGTGTATGAATATTTGATTCCCTATCTGTAAGTAGTAAAATAACTGATGCATATGCATTCCCTAATTGGTATAGCAATGTTAAGTTTAATAACGTGCTGTAGAAACTTTCCAAACGAGTAGACGATCTGCTCATTACGTTCATCCCGTTGCGTCAATGCGATGTTATATTTTTCGATAGGATCTGCGTTTTTTTCGCGTCAATGGTCTAGCTTAGCACAGCCTATAGCTAGTTTTCTACGTCGTAATTTTTCGACCACGATTTGTAGCGCACGTTCCTTTGAGATACGCGTGACCACCTCACGGGACAATTCAGTTACTTAATTTCATCAATATAAGGTTGAACGATGAGTGTTAACCTCAATTCATATTCTATAAAATTAGCTCATATTCCATGAAGTTGACTTTTGTTCTATCAAGTTAGCTTCCATTCTATCAAATTATTTTCAGATTCATGCTTCTCTGAAACAATATTTGATTTTGTTTTTGACGTATAAATCGTAAGAAACCACTCATACCTGAAACCAAAAATTGTTCTGTGACCACTTTTGTTTCTCCACAGATATTCTGTCAAATAAGTTCTTCTCTGACCTTAACGAAAAAAACTGCACTTACGTGTTGAGTTTCAAAACACCATACGCATACCCAAGAGGCTCTGCGTTTTGTGGAATATGGATTCCAGAAACCCAGACCGAAAACGGGACTTGGTTGGAACCTCCTCCGCAGCGTATGGGATCCGACCCAATGGGCGCTTCTTTCCGTCGCTCCACCCCGGCGTCTAAGTTGTCGTATTCTTCAGAGCGTGGAGACTTCAATGAAGCGATGGATTCCGAAGGACGCATTCAGTTTTCACTCGTGGAAAAGAAAATCAGGGTTTGTAACGTGAACTTTTTCGAACATTTTTCTTTAGTTTTCTCATTCACTTACCTTGAATTTTGGAGCATGCTAAAGTAAAAAGTGACAGAATATTCTGCAGGCTTATGTCTTTCGTTGGAAACTGTCCAACATGCCTTGTGTTACAGGTGGTCGACACCCCTCGTACTTCCTCTCTCAAGTGCACATTTGGATACTACTCCCCCACCGGACGGTACTATCCTGCATCGTCAATTGAAAGCAAGTCCAATGTTGGTAAGTTGCTCGCTGCACAAGTTAATATCATTTTTTTAATGGCAACAGTTTTCAGTGCAAGCATACAGGGTGAAGTTATCTTTTAACGGTGAGCATTACCTTAGTTGAAATAATAAATTTTCTTAGAATCTCCGGTGAGTGCTTGAAAAAAGTTCTTTCTTTACTCTCTCGATAGCTTCATGTGCTCCATATCTCATCAGTATCCTCATGGATGTCTTTCCTATACGTCGAATATACCATCATGCTATCTTATATCGGGTGATAACCGTGAAATAACTGTCTAGAGGTCATGTGAAGTATAAGGGGCGAAGCAAAGTTGGAAGCAGGTCGGGATCGGCTTTTTATTACGCTTCAATTCTATAACTGGTCTTGTATGGATGATATTGTATTGAAAAAGACTTTTAGTCTCGCGTGTTAAGTTTCGTAAAATTTCTTTCTCGTAAGTTTATGCACTTAAGAATAAGAGATATTGACGCAGTAATATTTTTATTTGAATATTTTTCAACCAATTTATGGCTCCAGATTTATAAAAACTCAATTAATATGGGTAAGAATTTTTCAAATGCTTATATTCATTTGTGAACTGAAAAGAGTTTTTATCTATGCTTCTACACTTCTATTGAGGCTTCAAATATAGTTACATTTCATGATTGATTTGAAAAAAATTCTATTTCCAAACATATCATAAGTATGTTGTCGTAATACTTTCAAGATCACAAAAAATTAAAGTCATACGGAAAAAGCGTCACTGACTATAAAAGAATTTTTTTTGTTTCCAAACTATGATTGAATGAATTCGCTTGGAAGTCGTTGCAAAGACTGAGAAGGTTTTCACTTTTCTCTCAGTAGGCTACAACTCTTCGTGCCTGGAGCAAGTGCCCAAAAAGTACATCACACGAGGGGTGTCCTTGCAGTTCTCAAACTACGTCCGTGACTGCTACGGCAAGATACACAAATCATGGGCATCTGAAGATCTCACGGTAGTGCATTAATTTTACCACTAGGGGTAATGTGTTTGAGCGTATGGGCTAAAATTCGTAAAAAAACTGCTAATCATTTTAATAACAAGAATATCTAGCATTAAAATTACAAAGCTTTGATGTCCTATCAATGTAAAACGGCAACGTTGCCACTTTGTAGCTGGATATTATTTTTAGTAAAAACATTAGCATTTTTTTGAGGATTTTAGGACGTAATGGACTTGAAAAATTCCGTAAGGTTTAAAAATTTGAAAATAATGGTATTATTTTCGTAATTTAACCGACGTCTGTAGAGCAAAAGAGCAGGATGTTAAAAATGTTGAATTAACTTTTAAATAATTAGGAGTGAAAGAGAAAAGTTGACAACTGCATGCTTAGAATAAATTTAATCATGAGAATGAAAAAGACGTAGGACGTAAAAATAAATTTCTATCATACATTATTTGATAGCTGGTAATTCTACAGTATTTGTTGCCTGAATAATGATTTAATCAAGGCTTCGTAATGATCTGTATTTTCCATTATTTTCAATATCCTCTTGTATCATTCTCACCGACAATCAAATTTACTTATTCTGACTAGATTTACAGGCGATTTATGAGTTACACTTCAAGGATTGCGACTTCAGTAATGAATGTGAAGAGTCGTCCCGTAATCTAGCGTTAGTTGAGTTGCCATGTGCGGCTCCATCAAGTCTTGCCGTGCTTAGAGCTTCCATAGCACTTATTATTAAGGAATTTACAGCCATAAGGGAATGCGTAGCTCGAGCATCGCACTAGGTCGTAACCCACGTGGTTAAAATCAATGCTATCTCACAGCATGGTGTTATAGTGCGATCGTTTTCATGAAGAAGTAGTTACGAGTTTGAATAGACGGTCATTTTTTAGAACGATTGGAATGTAGGTTTGTAGCTTTGCGCTCCTAAATCAGTTCTGGCAAGTTTAGTGCAGGACATGAAATGACAAATGTGGTTCAAATTCTTTTGATAGCGTAAGTACCACGTTGCGAGATAGTAGCTTTTATAAATTCTCATAGTCCAAATAGAAAATACAGCTGGAACAAATTTGTATTCGAGGGAGGAAAGCTTGTAAAGCTACTAAACTTACATAATTTTTTTAGTTGAAACTCCATGGTGTTGATGAGACGATAAGAAGATTCAGTCTTATATTTTTGGTGCTCCTCATATGAAAGTTGGCTTATGAAGATGATTTCAACCAAAGTCGTGAGTTGGATTCATCGATTTTGAAAATGTCTTGAATTTCTTAAATAAAACATTGTTAATTCATTATTTTTACGTCTACGAAGCAAGATACGTAAGCACCAGAGAATTATTCGAGCGGCGGTCCGTTACTCCAGTTCATCAGGATCCATGTTTATGTACAGGACTCAACTCATTATGTCTCCTCAGGCCACCCTGCGTTGCGACAAATCACTCGAATACAAAGTTTTGGTCTGCAAGGACGACGTTTGGCAACTTCAAGTACATGATATCCTTGTTAAAGAGTACGACAACTTCTTGGAGGAATTCGTTGAGTCGTGCACTTCACAGCACGATGAAGATGATGGTAAGTACGGATTGCGTGTATGAATGGGGAATCAGAGGTTATCATAATCGGGCGAGAAAAGCCAGTGAGCTGTTGAAGGCTTTTAACTCTTCGGTTTGGAGCGCTCGAAGTTGAGGGTTTTCAGAGAGATTACCTAGAGGTGCATTAATTTTATTTACTCTTACTAAATTGCGTTCAAGTTAGGAATGCCTTGCCATTGCTTACGCGTATTATAGATGTAATCTGTCTCTATCTTATCTAATACTAAGAATGACAGTCGTTTGTTTATATATTCATTTATTTATATATTCATTTATTTACATATTTATTTATATATTTATATGTTTCGTGTCACGTTCAAAAACATTAGAGAGATCCAGAGCCTTATATACTTGAGTCCGTATCGTGGATACCGAGTTCGGCGGGGTATTGCCCGATGATTCGGGTACATTGTATCCGAATATGACACGAATTGCAGTGTCAATTGCTGCAGTAGAAAACTAAGTGTCTTAGTTTTCACTATGAATGTTGTCCTTGGTAAATACATATAAAACTAAATATATTGCATTGCGTTCTTTTATGTAATTTTATTTAATATCTTTCCAACAGTATTGGTCCTCATTTTTGACGGCTGGGTACACTAGTGTAGAGATAATACGCAATGTATCTCCATCTCTTTCTTTCTCTCTGTATCTGTGTGTGTCCGTCCCACTACTTTCTATCAATTACTGAAGAAAAATTATTGAACTGAAATCAGAACGGATACGCATGTATTCTAAGCATTGTATTGTGGCTACCAAAGTCGCCAGATCACTATAAAATACTTCATTTTTCCATCATTAGCTTTCTCCTTTTACACGGCTAGGTAATCGGTAGAAAAGATCCAGAAAGGAAGTTCTGCATGTATTCATGAAAAATATTCAGAGTTTGATAGTACCACGGGTGAAACTGAAAAATGTATTTATTTCATAGATCCTTCATTTTGTCACTTTTAACCAAGGAATTTCAACGGGTATTGTCTGGGCCTTGCTATTGGTAGATATGATACAGAATAGAAATTCTGTATACATTAATGAAAGATATTCATTTAAACCCAATTATTCGTCGTAAATCTTTAATATATTTCTCTTTATAATAATTACAAATTATACAAATCTAAATCGTGGAATTTCCACGGGAACTGTCTAGTATATGTAGATTGAACGAACCTCGCAACAGTCGGCTACCTCATTGATCTAAGTCTCTGTGCCAATAATTTAGAAACCATTGTCTCACCCATTAAATATTTTTATTTCAATGGTTTACTGCTGTGAGTCGTATGATGCTCACATCTACCGTGTTTTTTTCTCTAGATGACAGCGGGAGCTCGGTAGCCCTTAGCGCGTCGCTCGGTGCTCTGTCTCTGGTGGCATCTCTTCGGCGCCTGCGTGCCCTGTGAGGGACATCGACAACGACATGGACGTGGACATCGACACGGACATGGATATCAACATGGATATTTGTAATGAAATTGTAAGTATGTGCATGCTTATGAGGTACTTTTAGCTTAACTCATCCCTTTCTCGACGTATGAATAATTTTTCCACTTGCGTTAGCGAAGTAATGGGACATCTTTTCGAATAGTTTTTATGCAACATGCAAATATTTTGGATAACAAGAAGAATATTCTCTGACATTGTCCTGCACACAACAGTGAGTGTTCACACGGGAGAAGTACATTTTTTTACAATAGACCAAATTGTTTAGTTTTCCCGTTGTCGATATTTAGCTCATGATTACAAATGAGAGTTGACTTGGAAGCGTTTTAAGACCATAACATCATTATTGTGAATAAATAATTTTGAATCACTGCACCAGTCTTCAGACTGTCATAAATCATTGATACTCTCTACATCAATACTCCACTGCGGGATAATAGTTGAAAATAACAGAACGAATGTAAACGCATAAACTTCATGCGGTGGAGAGACTCTGTATTTCCCTACACCTTTTAAGTTGAAGCTTCACAATATTGACAGGCTGCAGAGGCTCAAGATGATGGGCCTCCGGTGAAAAGAGGCGCTATACTAACCTTCCTCTCGCTTCAATGGCTTCATCGGTGAACGCTCTTTGTGCACCAATTGCTGCGTGTTAGCGGCTTTGTTGAAGATCTCAGCTACTCCTGCATGGTTGCTGCCAGTCAGATTCGTCGATTATTTTTTACATCATGAAATCATAAACGCTAAACCCAGTAGAGCTAATGGATGTAACTCATTTTTTACGCATTGAACTTCAATGATGTACTTCTTCAGGCGTTAATTAATATTGTTGGGGTCAAGTACATTTTGAAATCATTACGAGGGGTCTCGTGTCCTGAAAGTTTAAAGTTACTTATTTGCGATTTCTATTCAGTAAATATAGGAAAATTGTTCCCCGTTTTCTGCACAGCCATTCGAGAATATTAAGCAACATGGATCAAAAGGTGTTTTATTATGAACCGTAGGTCTCCTTTGGTTGTGGATAGACTGAAGCTATAGCCCAGCGTATCTAGTGAACTCAGCCGATGTATTGCCATAAAAGAATCAAACCTGGCAAGTAACATCATAGCAAAAGAAAGCTTCGTTAGCAAAACTCCTTGTAAATGAAAATCCATTTCAGCCAAAGTGACACTGATTCAGTAACTCGCTGCAGAGTCAGCGTCACTTCGTTTGGTGTTTGCACTTCTTCTTTCTCTCTCTCGGAAGTACGCGCTATTTAAACACGACCTTGGCTCGAGTGTGCTTGGTATTTCATGTCTTCCTCTTTCTTATTTTTTATGTCGTTGGCACTCTCTAGCAAATACGGTGATTAAATTATTACGTATAATTATTATGAATGATTATTAATCACTGATATATATCATGCTAATAAATGTAAAAATACTTCTTGGAATCTGCCATGAAATTTTTTCTTGGTTTTGATCAATGTTAAATAGAAAATGTGTGACTCCAACAATTCATTGATTCCTCGTTTTTAGAGGTTATAAAATATGTATTACGTAAATTCTGAGACAGCCGTGAATCACGATTATTAGCTTTGGTGTGCTAAGATCGAAAATAAATATCCGTGCATGAACACAAATTCTCTAATTTTGTCACCAATTAGCTAAAAAAAGAACTTATCTTTGTATCATTTTTATTCGAAATTAGCGGTCATCTTAATACGCTTATCTGCTTTGTTTTCAGGACACTGTCTTACGCACTTGAGAAGCCTCCTCAGTCAACGAACACAACATGAAGTACATTTTACGATGGGTCTTTCAATTATGTCCGCTGAGTGCCTACACTCAGCCATCCTCGATCTCGTTGTTTTAATTAATCATTCATTTTGTTTCTTCCTTTAATTTTATTGTGTAGACTGCTGCATTTTTTCACTTTCTGTGGTTAATCTCATAGGTTTTTTGCTATTTTAAATTTTGACAAACACGTACTCCAGATGTACAATTTTTATTGCATCTTTCCAAATCATTGGTTCAATGTCCCACCCTTTATCCACGTCTCAACCTTCCCTCTTGCGTCTCATTTCCGCTTCCCTTACTGACCTGAACCTGTTCGCCTACTTTCCTTTCCTACTCGTCAGCCTCCCTCCCTTCCCTGCTTGTCAGCCTCCCTCCCTGCCTTCCCTGCT
>VCRD01007719.1:0-14413 GCA_006783055.1 Trinorchestia longiramus
CCGCTAGATTCCAATCTAGTCCACCAAAGTGTTCAGTAATTGTAAGCCGTACCCATGTAACTTTCGTCAATAAATGTTCCAACTTATACTCGGTGTTTCAACCTTATGCACTTGAGTAGGAGCTTATGTAAGACCGCTACCGTAGCAGGCTATAACTGGAGATCACAAGCCCTAACCGACTCACAGGGCGTCTACCTCGAGTAGACGTAAGGCAAGATCTCTAAACAGTTGCCTTAACGGAACCCAAAACGGCGCTGGTAGCACTCCAAAGGTCTTACACCACTATTATGTTTAGGATTACATTGCTTTACTTCAATTCATTTTATTTGTTTTGGGATCATTTAATTCTATTCTCATTATGATGTAAATTTCCCAGATGAGATTGAAAATAAAAAATGTAATAAACAAAGGTTTATAGAGTTTCCCACTATACAGTTTGGGATAACTGAACGATTACATTTATTTACTGCAATTCTTTTTATCTGTTTTGGGATCATTTAATTTTATTTGAATTTTGTTCTCAGGCTATTTTACTATCCTACTGTTTTAGTTTAACAATAGATATGTTTAACAATACGTTACAATTACCTGCCAGCATTGAGACGTTTAATTTTGATTCAATTCTCTCTCAATCTGAAGAAAACAGACTCGAATGAGTACCTCTGCACGCAAGCTACTCTGACTTTGGTACCACCGAACGCACAGTTACGTGGTCAGAGACATCGGAGGACCAGGCCAAGCAAACGAACTCGCTACCTCAGTAAAAACAGGAGTTCAAATAAGTCCACATTCACGGTTTTTCTTCAACAATAACCTAAAAATTGGCTATGTTAATATTGCATTAACCATAACAAAACAATTTGAAACGGATCAATGCATGCAAGATCCCAAGGTTCAAGGTACTTCTTAGGTATATAAAGTGGGTTAAAATCACAGAAATATATCCCTAATAAAGGATGCTCATCTTTTTCAATCACTATAAAACTCCACGGTACTTTATATGTTTCATTACACAGTTCTCGAAACACTGAAAGACATGTCACGAGCAATATAATCAGTATGAATGTTTTTCATTTTAATGAGAAGTAACTCAAACAGAATTAACACGTTTGCATTTGCCCTAATTGTCTGGCTGGGAAATATATGATAGTTTTGTGGCAAATAAATTGAGCTACAGTTGTCATGTCTTCCTCGCGTATAAAAATTGTCTGCTGGATTTTGAATTTTTTCAGTTGATATGTCATCAAAAATGAACAGATTTTTATTTTTGGGATCTATTCCATTTGGATCTGGCACTGAAGCTGTTTCTTCAAAATATGCTATTGAATATTTAGGTGTACGTTTTGTATGCAAATTATCAACGAATTCATCGATATTACCCTTTCTTTTCTCAAACCATTGAATTACCTCAGATTGGATAAAGTCTTAATCAAAAGCATCTTGTAATAATTTGTATTCTGGTAGATGAATTGATTTGCTATAAAGAGAAAGATTGTTAAAATCAACAAATTTTTCCAACAGGAGTTTAAATATCAACGACGATTTTTCACAGTTAAACCTTCCAATTATGGGACACCTCAAACTTGGAAAAGGAAAAATAAAACAACTTTTTTATTACTTTTATTCCACTTATAGACCATTTTTTAAAACAATAAACTTAAATATTCTTTCATATCTAATAATTCTGATTGTAATTCATATACCTATCAGGTTGTATCGAAAGTTCTGTCCGTTTTTTGAGTCCAGTTTATGGGCATCATTACATCAATCTAATTTATAAATGACGTTGTACTGATTGAGTTTTCATCAATGACAGCCTGCAATTCTTCAGAATTGAGTCCTTTGGAGCGTTCTTTTCTTGGTTCGTCCTTTAGACTCAAGTCATCCTTTTTGAAACGTGAAAACCATCTTCTACAGGTCTTTTCATTCACCACATCATTTCCATAAGTACCTTTGAAAGGTCTTCCTGCTGAAATTGTTGGATTGCCCTTCTCAAATTCATACAGTAAAATAAGCCCAATGTACTTTTACTTGGAGTGTGCATTTGGCCAATAATAGTCACTTATTATCATAATTTTAAAAAATCTAAAAGAAGAAATATTACTTAAGTGATTTAGATTGCTGCTCATACGTCATTTATAAATTAGATTGATGTAATGATGCCTTAAATTGGACTCAAAAAACGAACAGAACTTTTGATACACCATAATAGTAGAACCGTCAACTGATTTATTTCAGATATAAGGTTTTGATTATCTTCCTGAATCTGCTTAAAGTCAATCTGTAGCTAGTTAAAGTTTCTCGAATTGAGGACAACTTCTTTTTAAACATTTGTAACAAATTCTTTTATTTTTTAAAATAATTTGATGAGGTTGCTTTTCTATACACTGGTTGTCTAAATGGGCAATACCGTGAAAACGGTGTCGCCTTTAGAAGTCTCACTTTGTTTAAATCATAAATAACATGCCAATTTTTAACATTCCTTAACAATTTTTTGTACTTGACAAGATGAATGGTTTTTTCTAAACCGAATTTTACATACATTAACGCCACTGAATCTTCACAAAATCAATTGTTTCATACATAAAATTTGTTCTCAATTTTTACACATAAATGTCATACCTGTCTTATAATTATGACGAACTCTTTCTGCACCTGCACAGTCAAGTTATTATAAATTTTCCACAGTATCACGGCGCAGACTTTTTATAATCTTTCAATTCGCTCTCTTAAACTATTAGACGTTTTCATTTGTTCTATTTCATTCGTATTTTTAACAACATCCACATCAATTTTAGAGATGAAGTCTCTAAATTTTCCCATGGGTGAATCTAAATCATCAAAAATTCTCTGCCGGTTTGCAAAATCTAACTGAAACTTTTTACTCCTGCTTCAAATGTTGATATTTTATTATCAAAACAACTGGTGTGCTCTAACACACCTTCTCTAACACAATCTATTTTGTATCAATTATTTCTCTTTTTTTCAATTGGCCACTTGTGATTCCATCAAATTTCTCTTCGAATGAGTTCTGAATTGTTTCTAATTGAGATGCATAGTTTTTATTCATTACATTCTCTGTTATCTGTACATAACTTTTAAAATAAAGATATAAGTTTTGTAATCAACATACATTTTACTTGCGGTATGATTTTCTTCTACTGGATAGGATATATTTGTAAGACTTCTATCATTCAAATCAAAATTTTGCTCATCGTCCAAGTATTTAAATCCAATACTTGGAGAACCTCTTATATGAAATGCATAGTTATTATTTATTTTTGTACCAAATATGTTAATTCCAGACATATTTTATGAATTAAAATTTCAGGTATGAGTATTTTTTCGAATGCGAGTGGCTAGAAGATTGTTGACGCATTCGGTAAGTACTTTAATTCCATCTTTCATGATTACATTCTTAACTGATTCATGCTGTAGTGTCAATGTTAGCTGACTAACTTCATTTTGGTTTGAAATGATGTCATGCAAAAGCTGTTGAAGAATATCTTTTCCATCTCATAAGTCTGAATTAGGATTTTGTCTATCACTTTTTGAAACGGACGCTACTCGCAACTCCATAATAATTCCTTGAAATTTATTGAATTTTTCTTGATTAGCTGACGTTATGTTTGGCTCGAGATTCTTTATCTTAGATTAAACTTTAATACTATAAGCTGCTAGTTCTAGTATTTTTCTCATAACAAGCAACTTTGTGCTAACTTCATGAGGTATAGGAGTCTCTAAACCATTATTCTGTTGTTCCATTTCATTAGTTATTATAGATTCTACTTCTTGAATTTTTACTTCAATTTGATTAGTTAATTTAAGTTTTAACTGTAGGTAATCAAATTTTTCAGAAAGTTCGTAAATGAATGGTTCTAGAAAATTAAGAACTAAATCTGCTTTAGAAAACCGAATTTGCAAATCATTTTTCAAATTATCAATACTTAAATTAAACTCATTGAGCTTTACATCTAATTGTGAAGTTTGACTAATAGATTTATTTCTGTGTTTCAGTCGAACTTTTTACAGAGTCTAAATTACACTGAACAATTGACTTTTTAATTTCTGTTATATCATATTATTCAGAAGTTCATTACAATTACTTTTCAAACATTCTTTCGTTTCTTCGCAAGATGGTACAAAAAACCAATTTAGTTGTATATTATATTAAAGCCAAACATTTTCTAAAATAACAAGATTAAAGTGTTTTTCAGATGCAATTTAAAAAAATTAATGTCCATTTTTATTAAGGTCTAAATAATAATAATTTCTTGATCTCAAGTGAGACCGAAAGCTCTCATGTTCTAAACGCATCAACATTTCTAAACACATGTGTCTGCAGATAAAGTTTCCCACTTTTTGTATTCTGTAAGTAGATGATAATATATCATAATTACTCATATACTTTTTAAATTCCATAGGAAAATTCAATCCATAGCTATCGAAGTAATAATATTTGAATGCATTTTTATACCAACAAGTCCAATGAGTTTTCATCCCTTCCTTCATATCTATGTAAATTTAACATATCTCGTTCAGTTTTCAAAGTTTTTCAGGGAGTGTAACTCTGATGAAGATACCTCTGACCTTTGGTATTTTTAATTCTTCTATGTGATTTAGCAAATCATATTGAGTTAATGGTTTGATGGGCATTATGTTACTGGTGGTTTCAAGTAGAGACCCTTGCCACAAGTTTTTTCTTGTAGGTGTTAATCTTAAACCTGACCCCTTTTTATCTTCCATTGCTTTATTATGTCTCATGGTTTTTGCTAATAATTTGTCATTAGCTTTTTTATAAACGGTGGATGCTATAGCCGAAACTCCTCTGGCAAGTGAACTTGCTGCTCCTACAGCTCTAAGTAAAGCAAAATTTATGAATAAAAAACCTTTTTAGTTTTAATTTTTTACAAACTAAACAACTATCTTTATCAAGTTTTTACTATTTTTGGTTTGAACGTATTGTGGATTTTCAGTTTCAGTTTTCGCTTTGCACTTAAGACAATACTACATTTTTTAGCATTAAAATGTCAATATATTTTATATTTTAATACTTTAAATTCATTTTATTGCCATCTGATTGTAACTGAATGATTCTATCAGATAGAATCAGCGCATAAGGATGAGTATCATCAGGAATATTAGAATTAAATTCTGCTTATATTTTGATATCAATACTACTATCTTTGATCCGCTAGGAATATACTATCAAACACGAATATAAGATATAAATATTTATAATCTCTGTACCCAATAGAACAATTTTCATGAGACATAAAATTAGTTCGCATATTATAGGCTATAGCATAATTATTGTTATCAAAATCAATTTGTAAATTGTGTTCAGAATACTTTTCAGTATTCAATTAAACATATACATTGGTTAAGTTACAGATATAAATATTTCATTGTTTGAGACTTACGAATTATTTTTTTCTAGTTTCCAATGCTAAAACAATATATCGAGGTCTTTGAGTTTCTAAACTTGATGTTAGTGTCCAATCTTAGAATTTCTGAGAAGAATTAACTATGGTATGTTCTAAGTGTCGATTTAAATAAGCAATCGGTATGATGATTTTATCCTTTATTTGATGATAAAGCTCTATTTTGCAGTCATCGGACGGTTTATAAGCTGGCATCTTCCAAATCAGTTTTTTGATAGCAATTTTTCCTTCAACTATTTTATCATCATTATTTGCAATTTTTGCATTAGTTTTGAATTGAGCATTAGAATCATCACCTTTTCTTACAGTTAAATTATTCCTTACTCTATAAAACACATTTGTATATTTTTCACAAAATCCGAACACATGTTTCAGAGGAATGACAACACTAAATTTATCATCAGCTGAACTTAAATAATCAGTACGCTCACTGAACCCATCATTTGATTTTTCAATTTTCTTATTATCCATACTCATAAAGAACTTCATATTTTCATTCGAATTTTGTTGACACGTTATAAACCCTCCTAAAGTTGTTGCTACACCAGGATAACCATATCCTTCTATTTTGTCATCTCCAATTCTATAAGAAACACGATCAAACATATGCATCAAACCATTATTGATTATTGCTATTTTTTATCTTGAAAATTATAATCAATCCTCCCTCTTTATTTAAAGTTCCTTCGATATACATGTACATAGATGGAGCTTCTAGAAGGTAGTAGAAACTGATCTTGATTCTGAATAATGATCTTGATATCATTATCTTCACGATTCAAATCAGTTCCGATTTGTGGTTCATAGTCATGAGTTTAAATTTTTTTGAATTGATTCATCAATTTTAAGTTTCATTCCACTGTAAGCTATCCATTTTATAAAGTGTAATTACCCAAGATATTTTCAATTTCTTGATCTCAAGTTAATGGAACTGTAATTTCTTTGCCTCTAGTATTTAAAGTATTTTTATTTTGATCTATAAGCCATATTCTACTATCGTTGAGTGTGGGTTGATATACGGGTGAATAAATCGGTTTGTTAGCGTTTCCTACAATTTGAAATCCCGGTGGAACATAAGGGAAAAATGTGTTCAGAATATTGTATAAAGAGCTATTGAGGTATGATCCATTTATTATACTACAATGTACAAGTATTGAATTAATAGACATTATATTTACTATATCTGTATTTTCATGTTCTCCAACACCTTCTAAGGTGATATCTCCAAATCCTAACAAAGTTTTTAAAGTGTTGGATTCATTAAAATTTATTTTAATATTAAGTAAGTTCAGAACGATGACACATTTTAGAGTATTTGTATTCGCTTTGATTTCAGTCACATTTTGAAGCTTCTTCTGAACAAAATTATTGATGTTTTCCATTTCACAGCAACCTATTGGAATTGTGAAGACATTTTCAACACCATTTAATTCATAATAAAATTTATTATTACTTTCATCGATGTTGGGGATAGAATGACACATATCTAATATAACTAATGAAATTTCATGAAATTTGTTTTTATCCATCATTATAGGAGTAAAATTTGTTGTTAAGTTACACTTTCTACTCATAATAACTATACTTTGTGATTCCATTGTTTTAGGCAAGATTATTAAATATTTTTAAATCTTTTTTGTTTTATAACTCACGTTTGAGGAGTTTATGTGTAAAACCTTGTGGTATATTAAAAACCCCTGTGTTTCTACTGTTAAAAGAACCGAGCAATATTTGATATTTTTTAGCGATATCATTAATGTTAGAAGCTAACACAACGATTCCAGATCCATACACATCAGAATCTGAAGCATATTTGGAATACCGTACAGTATCATGAATGGAACGTCGTTTTGATGGACCAGGTGGAGGTATGGGAGTAGGAGTAGATCTATAAGTAGGTCTTGATGTCGGATTAAAACTATAAATTGTTGTTGGAGCTGGTGTGCATAGGACTGAATCCACGACTTGATTCACTATTTAATACTGGACTTGCTGTATAACTCGATTCTGATCTTGGATTTGGAGCTCGTATCTTCTCTAATGCGGATCGAACTTTATTCCTGTTCTCTTTTTTATACAGTAGGGGGCAAAATAATACAACACGTTGATTAAATCGCCAGATTGCACATTTATAGACCACGTACAATTATGAAAATTGAACTATGTATATATAAACAACAGTATAAAAAGGTTAATAATACATCTAAAACCCACACATATTTAAAAGAAAAAATATAAAGGAACATGTATAATAAATACGCGAGAAAAAGTTTACAATATCCGAATTTTTTCTCGATATTATACATGAAAACTATTGCAAGATTATTCCAAAATGTTCTAATACATTCTAATATTTGCAGCCGAACTTTCGTCAGCATTCATCTCCAATAACGTGTCATCGGTAAAGCAGCTCTCATTCTGAAAGGTCGTAAGCATGGGTAAGAATAAGAACATCAGCCAAGATCTTCGCGAACGTATTGTGGAGCTCAATAATGAAGATTTGAGATATCGGAAGATAAGTGCACAACTGTGTGTTCCTATAGCCTAAGTTCGAACAATAATACGCCAGTGGAAATGCCTGAATATGACTCTCAGCAATCCTCGAACTAGCCGTTCTCGGAAGATTAACAACCGTGCTGCTCGAAAATTGGTCCGAACAGTAGTGCAGAGACCTCAAACTACTCGTGAAGAATTGAATGATAATCTCAAGGCGTCTCGGATCGAAGCCAGCAAACACACGATCAGCAGGGCACTACGTCGTCGGTCTTCGCTCCCGCACTACTCATAGGACACCTCTTCTCTAGAAACGTCACGTCAAGGCTAGGCTGAATTATGCCAACGACCATTTGAACAAGCCAGCAGCGTTTGGAACTCAGTGCTGTGATCAGATGAAACCAAAATCGAACTATTTGGGAGAAACAGTACAAACCATGTTTGGAGGGAACAAAACGAAGAGTATACAACGAAGTGCAACATACCCACTGTTAAGTTTGGAGGTGGCTCAATCACGGTGTGGGGATGTTTCAGCTTATCAAGGGTAGGTAAACTTCACATCATTGAAGGAACCATGAATGGCAGGAAATATCGTGAAATATTGGAAGAGCAACTCCTACTATCACTTCCTTTGTTAAAAATTGAAACGTGGATGAAAATTCCAACAAGACAACGATCCAAAACATACTGCAAACGAAACCAAGGAATGGTTGAGAATGAAGAAGATAAACATTTTAAAATGGCCAAGTCAATCTTCGGACATGAATCCGATCGAAAACTTGAGGAGGGAATTGAAATTGAAGATTCAGAAGAGAGGTCCCAATGACATCACTGAACTCTAAGAAATCTGCTCTGAAGAATGGAATAAGATTACTCCCGAAACTTGTAAAAGGCTGGTAGTGAACTACTATAAACGTCTCGAAGCTATAATTAATACCAAGGGCTATGCAACGAGGTATTAATGTATGTATGTCTTAAAATGTGTTGTAAACTTTTGTTCATCTATTTATTATATATGTTCCTATATATATATTCTATTAAATATTTGCGTGTTTTAGATATATTATTACCCTTTTTATACTATTGTTTATATTGAGTCCAATTTTCATAATTGTGCGTGGTCTATAAATGTGCAATCTAGCGATTTAATCAACGTGTTGTATTATTTTGCTCCCCACGTTAAATAAACAAACAAACAAACAAACAAACAATCTTTATTTCCAATCAAGTACACAGTACATAGACATTTAGTACATTGGTTTTTCAAATTCTTAAGGTTAACATTCTTAGAGTAAGGATGATGGTGAGCTCCATGCGACGATCCTGGGATGTGTCCATGGGCAGGGAGTTGAGGGCTTACCGATAAGGGCGAGCTCACGGCGTGAAACGAGAAACAGCTCGTATTCATGGCCTGTTTTCGAACCCGCAGAAGTCTTTCTGCACAAGCAGAGACACAAAATAAATTCACTTTAAGTGTACGTGTAAAACTGATGTATTCTTGATCCGTTATTGGAATAATATTCGATTTTTCAGGTCTTTTATGAGCAAGTGAGCATCATACTTCGATAAGTCATGGAAAAATATCGTGATGTAATTGTAATTCCTAATTTTAAAGTTACACTTTAGATGGGCGACTTCTAGGAATTTACTAGTAAGGTGGTTGTGATTTATACATTTATAATTTTCTCTAGTAATTTTTTTAACAAACATAACACCCTGTTGCGTTTTGATATTCTCAAAATTTATCGAGTGGTAGGTGCATATTTACATTTTGTTTTAATTCATAAATTCTCTTTGTTTCCTACAAACTTTTTTGCCGCATCTTTACCGTTTTAAATTTCTTATTTCGAATATTGATATGCCTCACCTTTCGTGTAACAACAAAAACTGTTCGGTAAATGTTTTTGTATATTCATAAAATAGCTTGAATTTGGATCTGGCTTACAAGAATATATTGGCTGCAAATTCGATTCAAAATCAGCATAAATCACAAATGGATGTCTAATTATTTTCTGGCACTGTTCAAATTTCAGCTTATCTTCATCAAATACATATTTTATCGGAGTATGAACTGAACATTCATCTATACGATTATCTAATAAATTTTCTCTTCTAAACGTCCATTAACAATATGGACAAACATGTTTTTTCGTAATGATTACCTGTTTTAATGAGAGGGCTTAAAGATTTCATTAATATATAATGACTTCTATTCTCATTTGTTATTGACAATAATGACACATCTTTTTTTTAGCTTTTGTTATCCTAAGTGGTCATCAGTCATTATTATAATTAAAAATGTAAACTTTATAGATATATTATTGTTTTCCTCGAATTTACTAAATTCTTTTATTTTTATAGGCAATTTTATGTTTATAAAATCTAATTTTTCTGTTTCTGCTTTCAATCTTTTCGTAATTTTTTGACCATTTAACCGTCTCTGCAGAAATACATTTCCACACATCATTTAAAGCACTCATCAGCATTATTTTTCACTGGTAAGTTTATAACCTGTACTTTTAAAATTTGCAGGTAATCCAACGTAGCAGGATCCTTCAATTAAATTATATACGACCACCTTTGAGCTAAAATCTAGTAACGTGTCAACTATCCAGCCCGATGAATTTCTTGTATATTCTTCAATTTTTTTGATTACTTCTTTGTACAAATTTTTGATGTCCATAAACATCTTCGATACGCTAATAAATTTTCCAGAGTTAAATCATGCTTGATAGTATTCTTTTTCATTTTCAACCCTTACTCTATAAAATTGTACTTTTAAATTAAATGACACTTTCATTTTATCAAACTTTTGTTTTTTAATAACCGACTTTATTTCGGTTGTGATATTTTTCATGCAAACACTATGATCGATAACTGTAATTTCAGAGAATAGGTATTCTAAGCCGTTTTGAGGCCTTTAAATTTACACCCATAAGTATTTCTGAATTGTTTCAGACTTTTAATATGTATACTTATTAGTTACCTCTTTTTTACATATTTTACAATAATACTTTGGTTTATTGAAGTATGAATCAGATATCAAGTTTCTGTTCAAGTTTTTTCTATGTTTTAAAGTCTCTTCATCTCTTTTAATTCCTTGATTGTGATACGACAAGCATTACAAAAT
The DNA here is from genome assembly GCA_006783055.1 of Trinorchestia longiramus. Lineage (NCBI taxonomy): Eukaryota > Metazoa > Arthropoda > Malacostraca > Amphipoda > Talitridae > Trinorchestia > Trinorchestia longiramus. The sequence continues at coordinate 11,068 of VCRD01007719.1, forward strand.
ACATTTAATATTTTACTCATTTCGATATCTTTTTTATTGAAAGCAATTTTCATATATGAATTATTTAAAGTTGTTATTTTCTCAAGATGTTTCTCAGAATTTTTATGGTTGAATGTATTTCTACTGATTCACAACGTCAGTGCTCTTTCTTAACCGGTGTTGTGTGTTTGAACTCATCACGTCTTCGCCCGGGAAGCACGCTGAGCTCTTTTCTGACGTGTTTTTTTACTTACAATCCATAGGCAACGTAATCTGTACTTTCATATACAGCCATCACATAAACAGTAAATTACTACTTTTGCACACAGAAATCAATCACACATGCATTATTCAACTTAAGAGTCGTCCCGTTCGAATCCACACATCTTAACTCATTAGTGCCGTTGCGTAGATTTTTCTACTATCATTAAAATAGCGCTGCTCATTTTAGATTGAAGTTTCATAACATCACATTCATGTCTATGTGTACGTTGGAGTCGGATTCAGGTTTAGAATGCATTATGAACGCGTCTCGACCCTGCGTGTCGATGTATGCAAGCAATACCTCAAAGATATCGGTCGTCTGTTGTCGCACGTCTCGCACATGAGTATTATATATGTTGTTTCATAATGTATGATCATCGTTTTTTCCCTTTGTGTGGTAAAAATGTTGCTAAAAGAATGGTTTACTAGTTTGATCATGGTTTACGGCCAAAATTTCTATGAGTGAGTGAAAATTTTCTATTCAAATAGCCTTGTAGAAAATTCTACGCTCAGGCACTACGGCTTGTCAGGCCACACTACTGCACCACAAATTAGGTGGCGCAGGTGCAAGTCTATTCTCCCATATCATTACGACATAAGTTTGTTGTAATGTATGAATTTATTCCTACACCTAGATATTTCTTAGTTAATATTATAAATTGATTACTCAACCTTTTAGCTATGGGACTTATGATGATGTTGTGTTGTTTTACTTCTATTTGTTCATATATATAGGAAGTTTTGCCAGGATGAATACAGATGAAATCACAAGTCTGCTGGGCGACCTCAAAGACAATGAAGTCGTCTATACTCGTTTTCTAAAAGTAAATGAGCTCTCTCATGGTGACAGTGACAAGTCAGATGAAGAAGCAGAAGGAAATTCTGAACGATTCAGCTGACTTCTCCTCCAAGCTCTCGTTCATGTTGAGCAAAATGAAGAAAGGGATGATGGAATGGAACAGAATCTCACCCCTAAAACTAAAATGAAACCAAGAAGAGTGTAGCTAAGGAAAAACCGAGAAAATCCTAACTCAAAACTATTCAGCCCAACATCACCATCTGCTGAAGCTATGGCAGCAGAAAATCCGTACGACTTTTTTGAACTATTTTTTGAACAACAAACCACCAGTATTCCCCTAATGGAAGAAATGATATCGCGTGGCTATCTTGCTACCGGAACCTGTAAGGACAATAGAACTGATAAATGTCCCATAACCGGGAAGAATTTTTCGAAAAATAAACCACGAGGAGCTGTTGACTACAGAATGAGAGACATTTTAGTGATGAAATGGAAAGATAGTAGAGAAGTTACTTGTAGTGAATTGCATGGCTCCACTACAAGCGAGCCTCACGATGAGGCTAGCTGTCATCGACCAATGAGCAAACGGGACAGAAGAAGTGAATGCCACACGAGGCTAGCTGTCATTAACCAATGAGCGGTCACGCTCAGGCAGTATTGCTCAGCTAACCGCCCTATTTCATGAGGCTACAACCACAGTACAGTAAAGTAAAGTAAGAGCACATGGGGATTCACAACGATCTGGATCTGGATCACCCCATTTGGTTGGCAATGACCACCCAAACGACGGTTATCAGGCGGTGGCGTCATCCATGACGTAAATTTAGACTAGGCGGTGATTGGTAAATTTTTTGGGGGGGCGGGGCTTCGAATGCCGATATGATAGAAAACACAAACATACACGACTGGAATTGAACCAGTAACAACTACATGTCCTCAACTTTACTCCCATGCCTCTAACCACTCGGCCACGAGAAATATAGTCTCATTGGGCGTTTAAACCAATTTAACACTAGCACAACGAAGTGGACCTGGGAGGTTCAGTGTCAAAATTAACAAGCCCGTCTAATATTGTATTCATGAACCACACTTAATTATAACATTTATGGAACAAGTACATATGACTTTTCTGTTACGTAGTTTGAAAGAAAAATAATAGAAAAATGACAGAATTCAACTTGTTCTGTCATTCTGTGTTACTGGATCTAGAAAATTATAACTTCTCTGTAATATGAAAATTATAATTTTTTGATCTTAATTTATCGTTTTCTCGTAGCGAATATCAAGACTGATGAAGTTATTTTCGCATCTTCTATTATGTATGAACTGAGTGCACTCAGAGCATCCCAGAGTATCTTATTCAATACTACATATCATTGTGAGTATGAAAATAAAATTTTAATGGTAGAAGCGGAGCTACAATCAAATTAAAGAGAAAAACAAGATATTCCTAATAATTGTTATGCTCATGTGCATTGTTTGTTTAATTCTATCATTACACTCTATTACATCTCGTAATTCTTATCTAAATTATATGGATTTATTTAGTAGCGAATGCGACACACCAGCGTTAGACCATTGTTTCAAGATGTTTCACATTGTTTTTTATTGCCTTGAAATCAGCATAAATTTGACAAAGTTACCGTTGGCCATGATTGGTTGACTTGCGCGTACGTCACTGAACGGCACAGAATTTCATGACGTTAAAATTCCGCTAATTTGCAAGCACTCCTACTAGTATTTACTGTACTGTGCTACAACGCTCGGCGTCACAGAATTCTCACCGTGACCACTGCGCTGCACAGACGTACTTGCTCGTTATCTCACAGTGAAGGCGAAAGAAGGAACATTCCTCAAACTTATTAGAGTCGGAAGAAGTACATACAGGCACGACTGGACATTGGAAAAGATATTCAAAGTCAAAGATATTCAAAGACCGGGTCGTGTCTTGTGCTACGTGCTCAGACACGTCCTTCTACGTACTCGTAACTCTACGATACGTAGAGCTCCGCGGTAGCCAGACCATCACACCAAGAACGGAAGGGTGAGTCGACTACCAATCTATCTTTTTTCCTCTCTTTCTCTTCCTCCACCCCTTTTTCTTACTTAGAACGTTGGTGAGAAGTAGTAGCGCCTGGTGTACTGAAAGGCTCCAGACCGTATGGGAAAACCCCCATTATAGTAGGGGGGAGTGAGTACAAGTAGGGCACCAGCCGCTTCTCAGATAAGACAACGCTCTCTATCAGACACAAAACCCAACACACCACCAATATGTCCTAGCACGAGGGAGGGCAGGGGAGAGGG
>VCRD01007720.1:9485-20209 GCA_006783055.1 Trinorchestia longiramus
TGATGCATTTGTTGCGTGTACACTGTATGCTGTGTACACTGTGTGGTGTGTACACTGTATGCTGAGTACACTGTGTGGTGTGTACACTGTATGTTGTGTACACTGTATGCTGTGTACACTGTATGCTGAGTACACTATGTGGTGTGTACACTGTGTGGTGTGTACACTGTATGCTGTGTACACTGTGTGCTGTGTACACTGTGTGCTGTGTACACTGTGTGCTGTGTACACTGTGTGCTGTGTACACTGTGTGCTGTGTACACTGTGTGCTGTGCACACTGTGTGCTGTGTACACTGTGTGCTGTGCACACTGTGTGCTGTGCACACTGTGTGCTGTGCACACTGTGTGCTGTGCACACTGTGTGCTGTGCACACTGTGTGCTGTGCACACTGTGTGCTGTGCACACTGTATGCTGTGTACACTGTATGCTGTGTACGCTGTGTGTTTCTCCAATAGCTTCTTATAGCAAAGTTTGCAGCATTCTGCCCCACTCTCACGTCGCACAAACACACATACTCGTATGGTGCGGCCGGCAGATTCCTGCCATTTGCTTATCCAGAAGTCGTACTCGTCATTCCTACTGAGACAATATCAACACTAAATAATGTTAAGTGTAGTTGAACACTTTTTTATTGCTGAATAATAAGTAGAATAAAAATACTCGAATAAGTGCAATAAGCTAAAAATTGTCGCATCGAATTCAGAATTTACCGCGGTAGGATGGAAAGTGTTCACTGGATATTCTAGTGATTATGATTTTCCCTAAAATAATCAGCGAATGTTGCACCTGTGTATGCATTGTTCAAAGTAATGTTAATGCAAGTTTTATGTCGACGAAGAATTAGTGCAAATCTATTTTTACATATTTGGCTTTCCCAAGTTCAAGGCACATGAGAAAATAAACAGAAATGCTTGTGTTCCGTACACCTCCAACTGAAGAAGATAATGGTGAGACCTTCCCATCACACATTTTATTTTTACTTCTTCTAAATTAAAAATTTATTCATTTTACTTCTTCTAAATTTATCTACTTTTATCCTCCAGTAAAGAGTAAGAAGAAAATCAGAAAATTTCCCTTTAATTCATTCGCTCAAAATCTGCTAATGTGACTGCTCTGGGAACGCCATCATTATTATCATAACGTATCTCTAATGGAAGTTCTTTAAGATGACGACACAAATCTTGCCGTGCGGTGATTCCAATTATTCTCATTTCCATTCGCGGCGCTCGCTGAGAGTCGCTGTGTGTGTACGGAGTGGATGCAGTCAAGATGGAATTAGATCTGCAGCGCTGACTGCGTGATGAAGTCAGGTGCTGACTTCAGCTCCATTTTCTGCTGACGTTGCGCCAGCTTTTCGCTTCTTCACTTCTCATTTCTATTTTTCAGTTTGTTGAGAAACTGAAACAATTTACGATCTTGTGCGGCAAGAAATATTGGCCTCGTTTGCAAGTTTTTCTTATCGCCCACTAATGAAGATTAATTGCTAATGGGCAATTTGTTAGATTTTTTGTATAATTGTCGGCCATTTAGAGCGTCAGCGAATCCTGAACGAAGTTTTAACTTTTCTTGTGTCGGGTCAACGTTTCCTTGTTTGGAGTCTCGGAATTTATACTCAAGTTTGAGCTGAAAAAAAGTTATCCAGTTCAACTTGTCCATTTGTGACTCGAATCAGATTCTAATTTTGGTTTTAATTTGTTGTCTCTGTTGAGACGCCAAACTTGTCTCGACACGCTATTGTGAATTATGAAAAAAAACTCACAGTATTATGTAAGCTCAGACTTTCTACTACGGACTAAATTATTAATGTATAGAAATAAATCCAGGATTATAACCACAAGCGAAGTGATAACGAAAAGAGCCCTCGATTGCCTGATTGGTGTAAAACTTCACTTTGTACGCCTAGTCACTAAAAGGATCTGAAAAAATTACAGAACCCAACCTCAGTGGTACACATACGTACCACTTCGGAGTCAACGTGTTAAAAACTAGTGTTTAAGAACTCGCATCTCGCTGCATCTGCTGTCCTTTTGATGGCATTTACTTGATCTTAAAGGTCACAGTTACTCTGCTTCATGAGTCATTACTTCAATAGTTTTTGAAACAAATTTGTGAGCAAAAACCATGTCAAGAATTTATCAGCTCCTTGGAAACTGCCATCAAAAGAAGAGTCTCTCCTAATTTCATTGTATTGATTTGCTTCAGGGAAGGTTTCTACCGACGGTTTGCTGACTCGTTAATAGCTGTATTGATGGCTTGTAGTGATGTATGTTGCAGTACAGCACTTGTGTTTGTCTTAGCAGGGGCGAATCTGCTATTTTATTTGGTATCGCTACAACATGTATGATATAAAGTGATATATGTATGATGATGTGCTGGTATTTATTTTCTTTTTGGGTATTCGGTAGTGCTCTTTTCCTTTTCATAAGTCGACTTCCATAAGTGCAGTAATAGATCTAGATATTAAGCGGTAAGAATTATAGTTTTATAGTGTATGGTGATGTGATTTGAAGTTATACTCTTAGTCAATGAGCTCCCCTTTAACATGACTCTCCCCTCTAACAACAATCAATTGAAAATGAAGACAGTTAAATGTATGGAAATTATTAAAATATGTTAAATATAAGTTATGTAGAGCTGAAGTATCGATTCTGGGCAGCTGAGAACACCACAACAACGTTGTACGTTGTGTTTGCCAGCCAGGTACATTGTGCTTTTAGAGTCACAGTGGATTAATATTGGGGTATTCAACAATCCTTTCAATGTGGTGCACGGCGATTATTTTCGGGGACACATGATGACACAACAAACAACTATTGATGCCTGGACTCCGAAACGGTATAGGATGACACATTCATTTTTAGCCCGTGATGGCGGTGGTGGTTGTTGATGGTGCCGATGACGGTCCCGGTCTCACCTGATTTACGGGCCTGGATACAGCCTATGCACTTCACCGTCATCCATCACGCGTTCAAGCCAGGACAGCTACGCCTAAATAGCCACTGTCGTCAGCCAAATTGGCAGCCCTGCGCCTCGGTCGATGAGAGTCGTAGAAAATGTGAGCCCCATTCGTCACTGAACTCAACATCCGTCAAGCGCAAGCTAACAGTCGTCCATCAGTAAGACTCGTCCGTCAGCAGCCGATGAAGGCCTATTGAGCGTGGCCAGGGCGGTGCATCTCAACTATCGCGAGTTACGTTTTTTTCTGTGAAAGATGGAAAGTCTTCAATGGAAACTTTAATGCGTATGATTTTTATTTGTCTGGAACAACAATTGCGAGTTACCTTGTTTTCCGAGAAAGGATGGAAACTCATCAATGAACATGCGAATATGCATAATTTTCTTCTAGAATCATGTTCATAAAATCATCATTTTTGGTTCATTTTTGAGTACATTATGCCACGCTTCAATTTGCCGAGACTCGGACGTTCTGAACTGTCACAAGCTTTATGTGAAGACGAACCCTGCTACATGTGTTGCCACACTGCTGTCGTGAGGCCGCATTCTTTGCCACAGAATACCATTGGAGTTTTAGATCCAACTTGTAAGGTCGTATTGAGGTCTTCTAAGATATAATATTATTTTAGACATGCTTCAAGTTGTTATGGATGATGCGAACACAGATAAATGCTTTCGTTAGTAAAAAGTTTTTGTCTTCAAAGCACTGAGGTTCGTGGCTACGAGTAAATTCTCATCGCTGACTTGAATGCATGCTGGGAATTTTATGTTCCTTGGTGAAGCACAAGCTTTAGTTTGTAGTCTCACACTGAGCGTCGTAATTCTTAGTGCTCAAGGATTGACTTTTTGTGTGTGAGCGATTCCGTGGTTTTTGAAGTCCAATATTAATGCCAGCCATAAATTTAATGTATAGGGCGCTTTTTTTTGTACATGAACTATCGAAACTCACTTCAAGATATAAATAATTCGTGTCGTTGTAAATTGTTGGAACATAGGCCTAAAAAACGACTAACTCGTGTAAAGCTGATGACGAAAGCGTGGGCATGTATGAAAATAGCAGTAATGGTTATTGTATTAGACAATAACTTATCTAGTTTGTGCAAGGTGCATGAGACTCTAGATGATATAGAGAGCCGTTCATCGAAAGTTCACCTTCAGCGTGTTAAAAATTCCAAGTAAAACGTGGTAACATTTCGTAATGCATCTTTATGAGGACTATAAATCCATGGACTTACTACTTCTAGTACCTGCTGTTATTAATATGTATAACTGCAATTACTTATTGCTTAAAAACTGAATAATGATAATAAAGCCAGCTTGAATATGAAGATGTTGACTCATCTTCTGATACCTTCATTCTTGACGATGTCAACAGGTCTTCAGTAAGATATATACAACAAATTTTACTGGTGTCTAAAGCTTTAGGCACTAGTGCAAGGAAGATGAGTGGATCAAATTAAATTGTGCTTGCCGACCTGTGTCGCCCATCAACAAAGTGCATAAGATAGTGACTCAGAGTTATGGATCAAAGGCCTGCTTGAGAAAAAAAATTAACATGTTGAAGTGTATCAGATGCCCTTCAAGTGTCCTTCTGCCAGTCTTGACTCATTGATGTTCTGAAACAGAGTTAAGATGTTCTTAATTATTGGGTGTAGAGAAAAGTGTCACGCATGATCTGACTGTGTGGCCATTGCATGTCTCTGAGCATCGTTAGGTATCTCTTGCCCATAAATGTGAGGTATCTCTTGCCCATAAATGTGAGGTATCTCTTGCCCATAAATGTGAGGTATCTCTTGCCCGTAAATGTGAGGTATCTCTTGCCCGTAAATGTGAGGTATCTCTTACCCGTAAATGTGAGGTATCTCTTACCCGTAAATATGAGGTATCTCTTACCCGTAAATGTGAGGTATCTCTTGCCCGTAAATGTGAGGTATCTCTTGCCCGTCAATCTCAGTATAAATCTTGTATCTTTTACCAGTAAATTTCGTACATCTCAGGTATCTCTTACTCATAAATCTTGTACATCTCAGGTATCTCTTACTCATAAATCTTGTACATCTCAGGTATCTCTTACTCATAAATCTTGTACATCTCAGGTATCTCTTACTCATAAATCTTGTACATCTCAGGTATCTCTTACTCATAAATCTCGTACATCTCAGGTATCTCTTACTCATAAATTTCGTACATCTCAGGTATCTCTTACTCGTAGTAGCGGCCGTGCGGTGCATGGCTATTCAGTGTCTGATGAATTATTGAGTCGATGTCGTGTAGTGCTCAGAGATATGCCTCAGCTTAGAGGCTCTGGTCATCACACATCAAGTCTGTTAAGCGCAGTTGTTAACCCACTGCGGATTTCCATTCATTGCTCTAAATTCTACGAAATTTTGGATCATGTGCAAAAGGTACGGTCTTTCAAGTGAAATTGTGGGCATGTCTAGTTCAGTAAAATATTGTAATTATGGTATTTTATTGTCTTACTGCAGTGATACGACCACCAATGCACGATGTGTGAACGTTTCTAGAATGGAGAGCGAATATTTGTAGAGCTGCATTTGCCGCTGATAAATGACTGTGTATTCTGTGTCATGACCACCACGGAATAATTTGGTTCATTGTTGCAATAGGTAGTTTGTTGTTGCACGGAAGAGTTATGGTGGTTAAACCAAGTATGTAATAAAAATAAGACTGCACGGGAGCAGTTGTCTTCCTTGCTTGTTTGTTAACAATTACCGCATATTGATACTCTTGAATTGTACTTTCTACGGCTACGTTCTCTTCATTACAGCGCCCTTCATTGCCCAGCAGTAGTCTACAGCGCCCTTCATTACCCAGCAGTAGTCTACAGCGCCCTTCATTGCCCAGCAGTAGTCTACAGCGCCCTTCATTGCCCAGCAGAAGTCTACAGCACCCTTCATTGCCCAACAGTAGTCTATAGCGCCCTTCATTGCCTTGAAGTAATCTACAGCCAACTTCATTGCTCTGTAGTGCCCTTTATTGCTACGCAGCTTCGTTCATTGCCCTGCAACGCCCTTCATTGCGCTGCAACGCCCTTCATTGTCCTGAAGCGCCCTTTATTGCACTGTAGCGCCCTTTATTGCACTGCAGCGCCCTTTATTGCACTGCAGCGCCCTTTATTGCACTGCAGCGCCCTTCATTGCACTGCAGCACCCTTTATTGCACTGCATCGCCCTTCATGGCCCCCTTTAAGTGACTCCCATCAATTGGAATCGACGTGTAAATTACGCAACTCTGCTTCTTTCTTGCTGTGTTGCTGCAGCTGCGCAGCACTGGTGTTGCTGCAGCTGTGAAGCACTGGTGTTGCAGCTGTGCAGCACAGGAGCTGCTGTAACTGTACTACACTGGTGCTGGTATTGCTTCAGTTGTGTAGCACTGGTGTTGCAGCTGTGCAGCACAGGAGCTGCTGTAACTGTACTACACTGGTGCTGGTATTGCTTCAGTTGTGTAGCACTGGTGTTGCAGCTGTGCAGCACAGGAGCTGCTGTAACTGTACTACACTGGTGCTGGTATTGCTGCAGTTGTGTAGCACTGGTGTTGCAGCTGTGCAGCACAGGAGCTGCTGTAACTGTACTACACTGGTGCTGGTATTGCTGCAGTTGTGTAGCACTGGTGTTGCAGCTGTGCAGCACAGGAGCTGCTGTAACTGTACTATACTGGTGCTGGTATTGCTGCAGTTGTGTAGCAGTGTTTTTTCCTGCATTGCTACTCATTTTTTCTTAAGCCCTGCTTATATCATATACTAATTTCAAGCTTTTATTCGCGCTTCTGATCTGTGTTTTAGATGGTCTTCAAGATGGACTGGACTGGACGTTTCCATTGAGGCTGGAAGACCTCAATGGTCTTCTGACCATCCACATTAAACGTTGTGCTGGAAATATTTTGATGAGTTTCGTTTTGCAGGCTTCATCAACTTTGTATACGAGAGTTTACTCGTGTACGCAGTTCCAGTTGTGCGACTTGGATTTTTGAATTGTTTCCTCGTCGAGACACATTAGTCGTCTGCTTCATCAACTAACTGCTAATTAAAAAACTTATTTACTGTTGACTGTTAATTCCTGCTTTACCGGATCAACTTACTGTTCTTTTAATTCGTGCCGAATTAACTAACGTGCAATGCGGAACGAATTTTTTGTTTATTTTCAGCTTCCTCTCGATAATAATCTGTTCATATTATCATTATTATCATTAGAGTCTAGTGCGACATCTCATGTTATAGAATACACTGAATTTGTTCTCTCTCCTTCGACTCTGACACGTAAGACTAAAAGAAGAACCGACGTAAAAGGGAAGATATTTAAGGGTAAATGCTTGGAAATGCAAAAATTCTACCATCAGTACTACAAGTTATTTTGTAGATTACAGGATCCCTGCCTTAGTACTTCCTTTAGGAACCCGTCGGTTTGATAGTATTGGTTCTATGTATAAAATTGTGCTCTCTCATAGAGTGCTAGTCCGGCCGAAGCTTTTATAACATTTACGCTAATTAATTCAATCTACTCTCGTCATGCTGACCATTAGAGCGAACCTTTCTGCCCATTAGCGTCTCATTCAATTATTTCTGTAGCTGCAGATTGCTTTGTTCTTCCATTATCCCTCCGGGGTAATAGGGTCTTCTCAGTCCAGAGCTCCTAAACTGCCTGCATTTCTATTACATTATTTGGTCTTCTCAGTCCAGAGCTCCTAAACTGCCTGCATTTCTATTACATTATTTGATTCCTCAGTTCAGTGTTCTGTAACTGCCTGCATTTCTATTACATTATTTGATTTCTCAGTTCAGTGTTCTGTAACTGCCTGCATTTCTATTACATTATTTGATTCCTCAGTTCAGTGTTCCGTAACTGCCTGCATTTACATTTATGTTACATACTTTATTCCATTATGATATAGACATGCAATAAGAGCTAGATCATAACCTGCCACTCCTTCACTATTCATTCCTTGGTATGAATATATACGAACACCCTTGTTATATTTACTGCCTGGTCGTAGGAAGTGTATTACACGTCTCCGTCGCACCAGCCTCTCATCCTGTCATTCAGTTCAGCAATGAAAGAAACCTGGCAAGTTACTTCATTGAAGCTCCCTCTTAATATCCCGCGCTCACTATTTCTGTGCATCGCCTCGTTCTGTTATTTCAGATATCCCATAGAGAGAGGGTGATCAAAGGCACGTCTGTCACGCGATCGTTAGCTTGAGGTAAATACTAGACCATAGCTTGAAAAGTGATCCAAAACAATAAAGCTAGCTTGAATGTTTGAATGTTGACTTATCTTCTGCTACCATCGCTAATGTTTATGGTCTTGATGATGTCAGCAGGACTTTAGTAAGTTTCTTAATGTTAACTTCTGGTATACTCAACGGAGATGTCTGTCGATTATGACTATTGAATCTCACAACATTTACAAAAATGTACGAATATTCCTGACATTATTTTGAGTTCAGGGCTTCTAGTAACAGAGATAAACCGTCTGTTTTGAAGTCCCTGGGGTTGTCCAGACTGGTGTTTCCCACCTCAAGCAGGAGTTGAACCTCGGACAACCCCAATTGTCATGTGCCTAGGCCTCAAAATGGCTCCCCAACACCCACCGATGAGGGTTATAACCCCAAAGCACTTTCATCCAGTGAGTTTTGTCAGAATGTGATTTGTTTGGTTAGAATGTGATTTGTTTGGTTAGAATGTGGTTTGATTTGTTAGAATGTGGTTTGTTTGGTTAGAATGTGATTTGTTTGGTTAGAATGTGATTTGTTTGGTTAGAATGTGATTTGTTTTGAGCTCATCAGTTGATGTCGTTTCTACCGTAGTTGAAATAGTTCATGTCGTTCACACATACACAATATTAGTGGAAGACAGTCTTTTTAGGCGCTCACATGTACAATAATAATTTAATGTATTCTTTCTTGAAAGTTTCTACACTTAGATTGGAAACGTTTTGAAATCGATAAAAATTTATTTACATTGGACTCATAGTACAGCACTTCTTCTAGGTGATGATGTTTGGACCAAGCTATTGTTAGGTGTGGTTTCTCCATTGTGTATTGTTAATATTGCGATGATTTACATGTGCAATATTGTGATCTTGATGGAACATAGATGACCTGAGTCATGTACCATGTCTTCGGCTTCACAAGAGAGCTAACCTCACGACGTGAATATTGGTTCTTAGATATTCAATATTTGCTTCATCTGCTGTGTGGTGTACACAAATAATCTGTCGAAGTTATTTCTTCTGTGCTTCCTTGGTTCCGTTCTGATTCTCATGAAAATCTTACTTGCATTTCGCCGCTCAACATGCTTTTGTCGAGGAGGCTGGTTCATACTAATTTTATGAATTATTTATTCTAATGGATGATATATATTCTAATGGATTATACATTCTAATGATTTTTATTGGCTATTACCGCCTCATTCATCATACTGTCCAATTGGGCTGAGTGCTGGTGTGGTGTACGGAGGGAGGGAGCTGGCAGCGCGAGCTGTGACTCGTTGCAATACTTCTCTCTGTGTGTAATATGTTGGTGTGCACTGTTGTATGAATTTGTGCTTCTGTATTGATGTACTTCTTCGTGGAGACGTGTCGTTCCGTAGAAATGTGGATCTCTGTATGAATGTCTATTTCCGCATTAGTGTTCATCATTGTTTATCGATCCACATCCGTATGAATATGTACTTTTGTGTGAATGCACTGGTGCATGAATATGCACCTCCATGTGAATTTGTCTTCCGTGTGAATATGCATTGACGCTTGGATACTGAACCCACTGCCCGAGTATATCGAGTAGCATTAACGACTACGGATTTCTGCGTTTCCATTATTGTTTCCGTGAAATTCAGATGTGGAGGCAACGCTTATTGCTGAAATATTTCTTAGTTTATTCAAGTTCCCAGATGCCGGAACACAGACGAGGAATTTCTATGCATTGTTGTTGTGGTCAGTGGTTCTCTCTCGAGTTTGAGGTCGAAATCTCGTTTGTATTCTGTTGTTATTGGATTGGCAATTCGTACTCCCGATCGAGGTTCAATTATCAAATCTCAGAGTCTGAACTTCACACGAAAACAAGAACTATTCAGCGAATGTGTGTGTACGAACGTAACTTTAACATTAAAGGTAGCATTAATGTTGCTTCTCTTTGCATTATTCAAGAATTACTTTGTAAAACTTCTCAAAGAGTCACAATAAATTGAAGACATTTAATTTTAACTTTGGAGATTCATCACTCAAATTACCTTTGCTGATCAGAATTCTTGCGTCATCTATAGAAACCACAATCATTGCATGAAAAGATTCGCTTCGATGTAAACAACTCAGTTCGTCGTCATATTGTTGGGGATTTTGTTTTGTGCGTCACCACCGTCAAATTTTTGCTTGTAGCCAGCAAAAAATATTCACCTCAGTAACAAAAAGAACAAGAAGGAAACCTTGTTTCACCTCTTTGTAAAAAATTTCAGTCTCCGAAATTGATATTGTGTGCGTCAGTGTGAGTGTGCTCGTGTGTTGTGCTGTGTGGAAATCAGAGCAAGAGAGCACGGAAAATCTGCTCCCCAACTGCTCAGTTATAAGCCGTGACAGTGTTGTATCCATGTCCGTCTCCCTCACATAGGGGAACTCGGCTAGTGTTTTGTGTTACAAATTGTGCTCTCATTTTACGGGTTCTAACCTCGCTCCATAGACCCTCACCTCGCTCTACAGACCCTCATCTCGCTCTACAGACCCTCACCTAGCTCCATAGACCCTCACCTCGCTATAC
>VCRD01007725.1:0-10885 GCA_006783055.1 Trinorchestia longiramus
GGTACCTATCAGGTACTGTGTGAGCGTTGAGTGCTCTGTAATCGCCACAGGGGCGCCAGTCGCCATTTTTCTTGGGGACCATATGCAAGGCAGATGACCAGTTGCTTAGCGACCGACGTACAATTCCCATTTCACACATGTGTTCGAACTCTTGTTTGGCTGATTTCAAACGTTGTGGAGCAAGGCGTCGTGGTTTCGTGAATACCGGCGGACCTGTTGTTTCGATGTGATGAGTAACAGAGTGCTTCAGCGGTAGGGTGGTGTTGAGAGGTTTCAACAAGGAAGGATACTTTTGAAAGAGCTTGTCATACTTTGTACTCGTATTAGAATCGACGAGAGAGACCGATGTGTTGACATTAGTTGCTGTGAAAGAGCCTGAAGTGGTCAGGTTAGTCACTTTATCGATGAGGCGTCGTTTATCGAGGTCAACCAATAAATTGAAGTGCGAGAGAAAATCAGCGCCGATTATTGGCTGTTGAACAAGTGCGATGAGGAACACCCATCGGAAGTTGCGTCGAAGGTTGAAATCGATCGTAATCGACTTTTCACCATAGACAGGGATGTTTGTGCCGTTAGCAGCTTGTACATATCTTTGTATCTGTCTGCGGAGGTCGGTAGTCGTAGCAGGGATGATGCTGACTTCTGCTCCGGTGTCGATAAGGAATGAGAGTTGTGAATGACGATCGTTCAATTTGAGTATCTTCGTGCGGCGAGGGGTGGTCGTCGTCAACACTCGCGAGTCTCGTTTCCCGAAAATTTACGCGGGGACTGACATTTTCGTGCCTTGGAACCGTACGTGTGATGATAAAAACACGTGTCGCTGTTCCTCTGGTTGTCATAGAACTGACGTTGGCGTGAAGGCGTGCGAGATCTCGAACGGTCGCGAGTTTTGAGTTGCTCAACGAGCTTGGTTAAGTGGGCGACTTGCTTGGAGAGCTCATTGACTCGCTCCTCAATGTGCTGACTGTTGTCTAAGGGCACCAGACTGCTATCGGCCTTGTTCTTGAAACTGGCTGCGTAGCTGTTTTCGCGCGTATCAACTTCCATAACTCTGTCTGCTATTACTGCGAGTGCATCTATAGAAATTTCTGTCGGAGTGGCGGCAATCACTGCTTGGACGTGAGACAGTAGACGCTGTGTGAATAGTTCTCGTAACAGTTTATTTTCGAACTGGATTTTTCCGTCAAGTAAACTTTTCATGTGTCTCAGAAGTTGACTCGGTTTTCTGTCGCCTAGATCTTCTTTGGATAGCAGTTGGCGGAGACGTTCGCGTTCAGAAATAGAAGTTCGGGTGATAAGTGCATCTTTCAGACATTTGTAAGGGTCGTCGTCTGATGGAGCGGCGATGATGTCGCTTATCTCTGTGATTAGTTCGCCAGGAAGCGATGTTATAACGTAGTCGAATTTGGTGCGGCTGACTGAAATCTGGCGCAGATTGAACATGGATTCGGCGTATGTAAACCATGCTGATGGGTTGTGTGTCCAGAATTGCGGAAGTTTCACTGCAACGGTAGATACTGCAGGGTTTGTCGACTCTCCTGCTTGATCTGGCATTTTGGATTTGTCTGCTGGCTACAACGTGGGCTGGTGAACTTGTGTCTTGCGTTGTTGGCGGCAGAGAGACGCGGGCAGAGACAGTAACGGAGTCTCTGTGTAGCCGGAAGCGACCTGCGCTACAAGCAGCGGTGTAACGTAGCTACTTGTCTGACGGCAAGGGCCGGTGGGGAAGCACAGAGGAAGGGGCAGGCAATGTGGAAGCCTCGGCCCGTTAGTGAACCCGTTGTAGCGCTTCTGGGTTCTGGGGTCACCAGATGTAAGACCTTTGGAGTGCTACCTGCACCGTTTTGGTTCCGTTAAGGCAACTGTTTAGAGATCTTGCCTTACGTCTACTCGAGGTAGACGCCCTATGAGTTGGTTAGGGCTTGTGATCTCCAGTGATAGCCTGCTACGGTAGCGGTCTTACATAAGCTTCTACTCAAGTGTATAAGGTTGAAACACCGAGTAGAAGTTGGAACATTTATTGACAAAAGTTACATGGGTACGGCTTACAATTACTGAACACTTTGGTGGACTAGATTGGAATCTAGCGGTAACTAAATTAGAAATGACGTACAATAAGATTTGCATTGAGGGGTGACTTAGCCACTAGTTGCTGGTGAATATACGAGAAGACTGTGTTGCGTTGAGGGGTGACTAAGCCACTACACTTTTTTCTCGTGGAATAATTTTCTGCAGGTTAGGATACTCTTGTTATTTTTTACAGGTCGTCTATCTCCTCACAGTTCGGCTTCACTTAGATTAGACAGAAAGAGCTGGAAACTAGAATGTGCATGTTTTCAGGTATTTAAAAAATTTCTGTACAACAAGCATATACGCAAATTTCTAAAGTATGTACCGTTTTGAATGAAAAATGAAACAAGTAGTCTCTTCTGAGCAATTTTATTTTACGTGAAAGCCTGCATTTTATTATTTTATTGTAAGTTTCTACATGATTTTGAGCAATATTGAGGCACTTATCAAATCGTACGACCAACTTTTGAATATCATTGTCGTAAAAATCCACTGCTTGATTAGACAACCATTAAACATGGCTGTTTTGACATTTTTAGTGTCGTCGTAGCATTGACCACCTACACGATTCTTCAAATATAGTATGAGCGTCTGCCAAATCGTCGGTAATGACTGAAAGTCGGCACTGTGTTCCTCATCATACACACTAGTACGGTAATCCTTGAAAGCTCTCACCCATTTTCGTACCATCCCATCGCTTATAATATTTTCTCCACGCATTTCACTGGTTTGACGATGAATTTCAGCCATTTACACGCCTTTAACACTAAGGAAACGAGTTACAACGTGTATTCTATAGTCAGTGGGATCCTCAAAGGCATTTTAAATATCCAGTGGTATAAATACTCACCAGCAACATTATAGACTTGACTTGAGCCGACAAATCGTGCCACCAGTGGTTGAAATTGATGTCTCTACTTCAATTCAAATTTTCGTACAGCCCAAATCGTACAGACAATTATTTAGATCTTCAATAAGCTCTGATACTCATGGGTATTTTTTTAGGCATCACCATTGAATAATTAAGGGAGGATACAGAATAGAATAGAACAGAATGAGGCTATAGGAACGAACCTTCTGGCCCATTCTTGGGTCGGATAATAACTTCGATAATTATTCGGTTGTTTACCCAAGCCCATGCCGTATTTCTAGCCGCGTCAACCATGTTGGCAGCGAGATTCGAACCCGGGTCTTCCCGCTCGCAAGCAGATTTGCTCACCAGTCGACCAAGCTGGTGTAGAATGAGGCTATAGGAACGAACCATTTGGCACATTCTTGGGTCGGATAATTACTTCGATAATTATTCGGTTGTTTACCCAAGCCCATGCCGTATTTCTAGTCGCGTCAACCATGTCGGCAGCGAGATTCGAACCCGGGTCTTCCTGCTCGCAAGCAGATTCGCTCACCAGTCGACCAAGCTGGTGAAGCAGAGGAGAGTCTCCATATACAGCCCTCCATATCCTGCAACCATTGAACAATTGATGAGAGCATCGGTCGCACCCGACCAATTTCAGGTTTTAATCAAGAATTTTCTGGACCTTTTTCTTCATTTTGGTCCTTCTAGACATTTCAATAATAGTTTACTTTCGTTTAAACGTTTTTTTTTGGTGTGTCGAATACGTTTTGGCATGTTATTTCGACATTTCTACCGACAGAATGGTTACACTTACACTAAGAATTTAAATTTGAGTTCGTCGTGCAAAAATAATGAAGATATTCACATTTTATTTCGTGTGGAGCTCTTTAAGTATAAAAAGACATTATTGGTATATATTACACCCTCTGCAAGCGGTTTCCGTTCCTCAAAAACCCAAGATTTCATTTTGCTAGGTTCATCCAATCATCACCACACCAGCACACTTCTGCCAATTGTAATGCAGTTTTATGAAATAGCACAAAGGATTACATGAAGCGTCTTTCCGTTATACTAGGCTCTATGATTTTGAATATGAATACGTTGAAGCTAACCTTTTTCCAACGAAATGTGGTACAGAAACTGAATATTGTATCGCTAGGTTGATTCTAAGAAAAAGTTCATGTCTCATGGTTGATTATTTAGGAAGACCTAAATGTGTCATCTTCAGATAAAACATTTGATCTTCACAACGAATAAGATGATAAGACATCAATACACCATTAGTATGGTGTAACACTGCAGGATAGCACAGTTAAATTGAGGGCGTTTTGTGGATGAAGGAGTAAAACAGGTGATAATTTATATGTATAGGCATCAGGTTTGTCTGTTCTTGATATTAGATTATGATTATCAACTCAACCAAGAGTGTGAAATTTCTTAATTTTGGCTTCTTATTATTCGAAAGATAAAAATTTTCTGAAATTTACCTAAACCTAACTAAGGATCGTTCAAGAATATCAGACTTGATTTACTATAATGTTGCTGGTGCGTATTTATAACACTGGATAATAGTTAGCAGCTTCTAACAATTCCTTGATTTATTTGGTGAACAAGTCTACGGTAATAAACCACCATTGTATCACACATTAACATTTATATTTCATTCTACCGGAACATTCAGTAAATATATAATGTTGGCATCTACCCCAAATTCATTTCTTGAAAATGTTGAGGTAAGCGTTGTGAGGAGTTCATAATGAATCAGAGAAGATTAGGTGCGAAAACACTTATGAGAATGTCAGGAGCATAAAAAGAAAGTCAAATTTTATTGTTTTATTTTGTTTATACGCCTGAGTTTAAGTTGGGTGTAAGAACTTACTTTTTATTTGAAAGCGTATGCATCACCATATTCGTTAAGTAAGTATTACCACTAAAAACTAATATGTTACTGAAAAAGGGCAAAAGATCTACACAATTTTCTTACAATAGTTCTCTGCTCCAATAAATCTTCTGATAGAGAAATTCATTGCAGTAGGGTTCCCTGGGAAGCAGGTAACGAATGTTATTAAGTTGTAAATATTATTATTCCTGAATTACATAAGGTGCACGTTCGCTTCATAACCTCATGTAACACTAACCACAAAACAGAACACTGCAGACCAAAACTCAGGAGAATTAAAACAATGCTATTATAATTTTCCCAGTTTAAAGGAATAGTCGTTTAAAAAAGTAGTGCATTACTTATGGAAGGAGAGACTTCTCAGTTTCCTCTCTCCCTGGATCTTGTCAGTAAATATTATCCAGTAGTTGATGCCATTAATCTCTACCACGTGCCTCTCATACGGGGTCACAGGGTATTAAACCCTACACTTTTTGAGCTGGTTGTTCAATCACCAACTAGTCTCTTAATCAAATAAAATGCAAAAAAATAAATACATTGATACAAATTTGCTTGTTAATCTACATATTAGCGCATAGGGCTTCTGTAAGTCCCAAAGATTTAAAAAAATTAAAGTTAGTTCAATAAACTCATTTGCATGCCTGCCTGCAGGGTTGTTCTTTCGTGGGTTCAAAATTCTTTTGAGAGATAAGCTAACTTACTTTAGCATAGGAGATTTGCTCGCTGACGTAAAGTATGAAAGTTGAATTTCCATGAGATTTATTTTGGTTGAAGTAACATAACTTATGGGGTTGTTAGCTGAACGTAAAGGCCAATAAATTACAGGTCTTAAATGGAAACAGCCTAATTATTTGATTGTGATATTGACACTAAGTAATTGTACGGTGACACGTACTTCGATTTTATTGACTGCATATTTCATCATTTTGATCACTAGTCGAAGTCAAGGAGAATTCATGTAGCGGTCCATATAGGTGTGGTTTTTACTGGTACTTTCAGCACTATTTCCAGGTAAGAATTTTTTGTAATTAGGGGACCGAGAAGATTAAGAAGTTATGGACAATAGATTACTTAGACATAGGGACAAGATTTTTACCCGATTGGGACAGAAAACTGAGGTACACAATGAAATCAAACTGTAGAAACACTTCGGCTTGATACAGGAGGGTGCATATTTTGAATTTAGATTACTATTAAAAATACTTGAGTTGATTGATTTAATTGACTGATTTATTGCCAATGCAGTTGCATGTTACGTTGCGATAACGGACTTTCACCAATAGTTGAAGGTATAATCTATGATTATACCTCCAACTATTGCCTGGCAATAGTAATGAATAGTAGTAATCATACTATTCATTTGACTCTTCATTTATTGCCTGGCAGTAGTAATTTGCAGCTGTGTGTTGTGTCTTCTGAGGTTGTGAATCATATAATTAATCAGAGTACAGGTATCAGCAGTAAAATGTGTTAATTTGTCAACAATCGAGTATACTAGGCAATTATTGTAATATGCTGAAAGATGTCTTGCTGTGAAAAATTCTCGGTTCTTGAGTAAAAGGAGAATTATTCGGGATGATGATTTTTCCGACACTGTTGGTTAGTCAAGACGGGGGAATTAAGAGTAGCTGCGATAAAGCAATAGAAAGTTAATTGTAATTAAAGGAAGGGCTATAGTCAAAAAGTACAAGAGGAATAATACTTTTTCATTACATTAAAAAAAGCACAGTGTGATGAAAATTTATATTATACGTTGAAAACCAGTAGTCGGAACGGATAAAGTACAGAATATTAAGGTAGTTTAGGCATCATGTAAGACTGAGCGTATAAGTCAGTAAATTTCGAGTACTTTTGGAGAAGAACAGTCCTTACCATATGGTAACAATTATTGTGAAAATATCCATATCGCACGTCTCGTCAAAAGTTTCTGACGTAGCATCTAAGCGTGGAACAGTCGTTCCCGATGTCAAACGAAAAATATAAAAAATTCATCTCTTTTCCCTTCCTCGAAGACTTCTTTTAATGCTGGAGAGTACATCTCCATTCTAGACAGCAAATTCAATTCCAGCACTGACAGATCTTGGGATTCATTCCAATATACGCTGGTTCATAGCTCAATACCATGTCATACAGAAGAGTCATTGAGTGGATGGAGCAAATGATTGACTGCTCATCCCTTTTCCTTCTATCCAGCACAATTTTACCTCTGAATCCCCATGTTGATCATATTTACAAAACGAAAACATCAGTAAGGAGTTCAGTTCCATGAATATTCAGCAAGTACTCATAAAGAAGAAATGTACCATGAAAGGAGTTGAAGCGAAATATGTTACTGAATAGATTTTGGAGCCTATGGTAGGCTAAATTAAATGTAAATGTAAACTAATATTCAATGAGATGAGAGTTTTATTTCATTTACCCTAATGATATACAGATTATAAAGTTCAGGTGTTCTGAAACGTAAATGTGACGTTCAGGTGTTCTAGAGTGATGAGTTTTTTCCTGTTGAGCTGCTCGATTTTCTTCAACAGAAGCAGTGGAGCATTAACAACGGCACGAGCTGAGAGCCTAGATCCTGAGTTGAAACCTTTGCTTTAGAACTTTGGGTAAAAGGGTGTTTTAGCTAAGTTCATCGTCTTCTTGAAAGGGAGGGAGTAGGACTGTTCCATGACAGCAGGGTCATCATTCGCTGCATGAGAACTGTCGACAACCCACTTTGCTTTTTCCGCTTGGTTTTCAACGAGATTATTGAAGCCGCTGCGATAGATACTGCGCAGACTCTACCTACAATTTGTACAGTTTCTGTATAAGAAACTTTATGCTACCTCATTCGATAATACGCTTTTCATAATCATAAAATATCTTCAGGGTGTGTATTTATAAACTCCGAATTTCGAATAAATTTTTCCAAGTATTACCTAAAGTTCATCTGAAGCAATTTCCTTTAACAGGAAGGATTATCCCACAGACAATGTCAATGTCGTTATGACTGAATACTTTTAAAGTCATGCACATATACTTGCCACTTTTTCCGACGCGCATTCTAATTCGGCCTCCAAATGTCATGTTCCATCTGCACCTTTCCCACGTCTTGAGGTATCCCCTCTGACGGTCTTTACTGAGTGCTATGGACCTACGGAAGCGATCCATAGAAGCACACAAAGCTAATTGTATTAGCACTCCAGCTGAAAGGAGCACTCACGTGGTCACCATCTGAGTCAGGATCGGCATCAAGTGCATGCTAGGTCGCTCGGTTGAGAAAGGGTGCATGGATTTTGTTATCCTTTTATGTGGGAGAGGCTTTACGATTAGGTTTAATGTGACTGAAGGAGGATTTCTGCTTGTTACTACCATGCATTTATAACAGACAAGATGCAAGAAACAACAATGAGAAAAAAGTTTCAATGGAAATCACCGTACTTTAATCTTTAAGTTTCTTGAAATGATATTTTTTATATTATACTGCGTTCGGAAAGACGGGAGAGAAATTATGAAAATAACCATATCCCATTCATTCAAACATCCTGATACTTTGCAATAAACAAAAAATTATCATATTCAAACCAACACATTAGTATTAACTGACGTTCGGGTACTTTTTAACCCTTTCGCTGCGGAGCTCTGCGGGCCAGCAACTATTTCATGACTGAGGATTTCAGTGACGCGCACCGAAAGGGTTAACACGTTGACTCCAAAGTGGTACGTATGTGGGCCACTTAGGTTAGGTTCTGTAAATTTTACAGTGCCTTCTAGTAATAATATATACAGAGTGAAGATTTACATCGGCCAGGCAATTGGAGGCAACGTGTTAAACACATGTTAGTTAACGCAAAGAAGGTCGCTGACCACAACTCGGCAAGCCTGGAGTCAGGTCTGAGGAAACTAGAGCCACCCTGGATCTCATTCACGTCCACTGCATTGGCGTTGGCTTAACCAACCAAAACAGCATAAGACGATAGAGTATGACTCACAACCGTGCCGTCACGGAACACCATGAGACATTGATGGGCCTCAAATAATCACAAGTCGTCCCTCAGCTCCGGAAAATTGAGATGACTCGACTGAGAACACACTGGAAGTGACGGATGTAGTTTTAGCTCTTGAGAAGATTCTAAATCATATTATCCCTGTACAGAGTGCGCCAAAATAACTTCTGTTTTTCAAAGCAAAGCTATTTGAAAAAATGAGTTATGCTGCTGCATCCTGTGTCACCTACTATGGCCATATTTACACTGTTGAGCGTAGAAAGTAGTCTACACCGAATTTCTCGAAGGAACTACAATATTATAAACTAATGGCCATATACAATGATAATATTATCTACTTTAAAGTTTCTCATAACTCTTAATTCGCCAGGACACGTTATAGTACATTTTCTTGTCAGTCCCGCGTGATCTACAGGGCGTCCCAGCGCTACGGGATCCGGAAAAAATATTGACGTAACTTAAAAAGTATTAGTCGATAGGAAAAACAACTACACCACTCAAAAAGAGGAAATAATGGTTATTTATCCATGTACCTAATTCAGAGCTGAATAAATTAATGCTATCAGACCTGAATCATTCTCTAAGATGAAGTCTTAAAGTTCACCATCTCAAATGAATAGTCTTCAAAAACTAGACGTTTATAGTCGAAATAAAACAGTTTTATAGCCTACACAAAGATACGTTTGTTTTTTTCCTGCAACTGAGACTTTTAGAATTACACTTGTTTCTTCTCGGGCCTGCAGCGATGGGACAAGGTACACATAATTAAAAAACACCGAATAAAAAACACTTCATTATAACACAAATAATGTGCCTACACTAGCTGATGAATTTAATCAACGTTACATTCAAGCTGTAAAATTTACGAACGCAATAAAGTTTCTTAGATGTACTTTACGATGCACACCATTCTACATTAAGGGCTCAGGAAAAAATACCACTTTAATGAGACGTCCTTCCTCGACTCACCGCGGGATCAATAAAACCCAAAAAACTCATCCGTACTTTTACGAGTACATTTGACTGCTGGTTCGTGGAGGTTTCTTTCTAGCGCACTTTTAAGTCTCTTGCTAACGACTCGCAAGGACAAATGATCTATTGTTGTGTTTTAACATCACCTGTATCTACCCTCGGCCGTTCAAGTTGACCCTCGTCTAAACTTTTGTGCCAATTAGAGTTTGTTTTACAGAGTATGCTCTAAATGATATTACGTAATGAATTTCGGCTAAACCATCGCTGGGCTAAAAACGCCAGTTCACTACGAATTCAAAGGGAAGAAAATATTGAAAAATGTAAGCACAGTGATAATATAACTGGATATATCAGATAAAAGTCCTGTGAAGATGTATTTACTTGAATGTTCTTAGTATTTTCTTCAATTTTAAATTATAAATGAATTTTACGATGTCACTTATCATGCTATTCACATATTTGTCTTCCGATTAGACTTTATTGTGTATCAATCTCTGCCTCAAATAGACCTACACATTAATTTCCATGAGGCGACCATGCTACTCCCCTATGTAAGTTGCTTTTTAAATAAAATTGTTAGTACCACTTTAATATGTCACGTGCGTTCAACTGGTTCCCAAACATCCTAAGATTATTCTGCTCTACTACAACATTAACGAACTCAGATTAGGTCACGCGATGGCTTCTCGTACAATTTCTATTTTTTCGAACAGTCCATTTCATACTTGTGTCTTTTTGAACGTTCAGAATATTTTATTGATATTTTCCTCACGTTTTTTCCACACGTCATGCCACAAATTATATACTGAGTCTAGAAAATTACTGTGCAGTAGAATATGTGTTTGATAAGCAGCTTCTTTAGTCTGTGTTCGGTTGTTCACAGCCCAACAATGAGATTGTTTTGTCTACAAAGTTAGCTCTTTTTTAAGTATTTGCACATGCTGTATTCAAAAGTCCTCATGAAAATGACCGATCAGCGCTAACTTTGAAGATATACTGACGTCATTTTTTAAAGCCTATGTTTTTAGTATGGAGAACTTTGTTTTTAGGCGTTGTCACACCTCTCAGGTGACATAACTGAAAACTTCTAGATTTTCGTAA
>VCRD01007728.1:0-20165 GCA_006783055.1 Trinorchestia longiramus
GTGTGTTGCGGTAACATGTCGCGTGTGTTGCGGTAACATGTCGCGTGTGTTGCGGTAACATGTTGTGTGTGTTGCGGCAACATGTTGTGTGTGTTGCGGCAACATGTTGTGCGTGTTGCGGCATGTTGTGTGTGATGCGGCATGTTGTGTGTGATGCAGGCACATGCTGTATGTGTTGCGCAAATTATAATGTATTAATGTCTTTGTTGTGATATAGTGTCGATTATTACTGCAGTTTTTTACATTGTAAACGAGTTCCATGTGCTCTAAATCCGTTATTCTGTTCGCTGCATTCAGTACATTGATACGACACAACAGATTCCATACAATAAGTTTGATAACAGCTTATATACAGTCAAATCTCGTTTATGCCACCTCGCTACTGTGCCACTCTCACTATTATACCACTTTTGCTTGTCACCTGACAAAATTCAATCGAAAATAAATTTACTATGCCACCCCTTAATCTCGCTACTATGCTACGATTGTGTGTGTTCTACATTGTTTTTTCGAATTCAATTTTTTTTCAGATTCAGAAAGTAGCCCAAAATGTCAGCTCAGAAGTGCAAGCAAACCGACTTTACGCTGAAGGAATGCAATCGCGAGAAGGATGCAATCAAGATGACCATCAAAGCTAGAGTTCCATCGAAGCGCATGAAGCTGACGCAGGCTCCCGACCCTTAGCTCGAAGTGCTCATGTGGCTGAAGCAATGAAGACAGAATCTGCCTGTCGGCGGCGATCTGATCAAGAAGAAGGCGATGAAACTGGCCAAGCTAATGCACATCACAGACTTCATGGCGAGCGACGGCTGGCTGGATAATTTCAAGAAGCGATACGGCATCACGTTCAAAACAGTGCAGGGCGAAGCTGGAGCGGTGGATTTGCAATCCCTTCTAAGTGGCAACAACCGGTTTTCCAGCCCTTGCTCGGGCGGTTCTCCGCAGATGATGTCTTCAACCTGGACGAGACTAGACTCTTCTGGCAGCTGCTTCCGAACAAAACCATAACTGAAGGAAAGAAAAGCAAGCAAAGGATCACACTTCTGGTCGGAGTAAACATGAGCGGCAGCGAGAAGTTCCCTCTTCTGGCGATCGGCAATTCCAAGAGGAGGAAATCGTTCCGTTCGAGGAAACCCAGCGGGCATGGAGCACCGTCCAGAAGTTCATGCAGCAGAGAAGCGGGAAGCCCGGTGTGATGCAAGCATGCGATCGGCTAGACAACGAGATGCACGAGATCCGCCGAAAGAAGATGCGCCAGCTGACGATTCTTGAGAGATTTGGGCCGAGCTGATAGGTAACTTGAGAGAAAAAAACCGTTTTACAAACTCTCGTTACTATACCACTCTTGCTACTATGGCACTTTCGCTCGGTCCCGACGGGTGGCATAGTAATGAGATTTTACTGTACCTATAATGAATTGCATTCAATGCTGAATATCCTGTACCAAGGAAAGGGTATGACAACAAAATGTGTCATAGAACCTGAGTAAAGTAACATATTTTTACATTATTGTATAGCGCTGTCTCTTTTGCGACAGAAGTTTCACCGTCAGGCTACAGTTTGATAATGTATTATAGTTCAACTTTTTATCTACAACATTCATCATTCAGTTATATGGGTAAAAATTTTTAAAAAAATCTTTCAATGTATAAATTTTCCCTAGAATTCACCTCGCACAATAGGAACACTACATTTGTGTAATCAGGATGCTTTGCGTAATTAGGAGGCTCTGCGTGATCAGGATGCTCTGCATGATCAGGATGCTTTATCGCTAAGCGTGTCATCAATCGTCGAATATGCGTACATTATTTTTTGTTGCGCGGAGTGCCACACAGCGAGCACTAAACGCTCAGGCCGTGGAGTGTGCGAGTCTGGCAACATAACTGCATTTTTTTGAAAGGAAGTTCTTTTAACACGTTTGTTGCGATGCGACCCACCGGTGGGTCACTTAGGTTAGGTTCTGTAATTTTTTCAGATCCTTCTAGTGACTATGCGTACAAAGTGAAGTTTTACACCAATCAGGCAATCGCAACAAACGTATTAAAAATAGGAAGTTATGTTGCCTCACCCTGTACTTGTCAAACAGGTTTTACGTTTGATTCTTCAATCCAGTCCAGAGCATAAAAGTGTTTCGTAATTGTTCTTTCACCTAAATGTTAAATGGTAACATATTTAAAACTTTAGATTCAAGGACTTACAAGTTTGAGCTACAACTTTATAATCCTTGTACCTTTTCTCCTTAATATTTAGAATATCATTTTCTTTATAAGCTAAAATAGTAATTAATGATGTCCACAATATTTAAACTCTGAAATAGTAAAGTAATTATGGTTCTCTTTATTTACTTTACCGGATTATATCAGCGTCTTTTCAGCCATGAACCGAATTTAAATAATCGCTCTATCATTTCTTCACCTATTTCTAGCAGATGAGGACCTACACTTGGAAGTCCGATTGGACGTTTTCAAGAGTTTTAATTCGTAGCACTTTTGCTCTTATTTTTCCTAAAAGCTGTCCATAACAATTCAACTCATTTCTTCCAATTTCTTGCTGCAAACAAAAATGCTTTCGTTCAGTTCGAACAAAGCCAAGCATGAAAAAGCTTCAGCAGAAGACAATAGATTTTCTTTTTCATCACCATCGAGGAACCTGCGGACTCTGAGGGACGCTGTATAGCGGGCTCATTAGCTTCAAAAACAAATTGAATAATGAAGTCAATCAATTTAACGGACTGGCAGCTGTAAACAGCTACGCAATGTTGCTTTTTCAAGTATCAGACACTGAAGTTTAATTATAAGATACGATTTATATTTGTGGGTTACTGAAATTGACGAAGCTCACCAAAACTCAGAACTTATTTGAACGAAACGAACTTTGCTCTACGCTTATATGAATGAGACTCACAAATTTCACTCGTTTCTCTTATCTAATCATCAGAAAATCTAGAAAAAACGTTTCTAAGTCTCGACCAAAGCATTAAAGCATTTCGAATGAAATGCTAGCGTAAGCGGATGTCTTTGTCTAAATAATGTCCAGTGAACCGTTTCACTTTTTTTGGATGGAACTATCAGGCGTAGTCTGGCTTACCAGTAGTTTCAAGCGCAAATACTTCAATATTTGATCGATCGTTTACCGTAAACAGCAGAGCGGATGGTCGAAAGCGCATTAGCTCAGAGAATATGCAACACGGCTACGATCAATGTAAACTTTAGAGCTTTGACGAAAAACACACGATGAAATCGCCGGAAGCAGAGCCATTTCTAGTAAATCAGACTTCCGACTGACGTTCCAAACTAAATGCTTACAAAGACCTAGAGCAAAGCAACTGGAAAAAAGTTCTTTAGGTTTTTACCTCGTAGGACTCGCTCCAATTTAATATTTGTGTTATTATTATTGTGTTATGAACGACTGAGATAATCAATATTTAAATTTTTGCCAAATTGGACACAAAGCAGATTAAGTATCATGGAATCCTGAATAGGCACTCCAACAGCTGGTCACATTGTTTTCGGAAATGTTCCTAAGTGATGCTAGCGGTTCCAACATGCTATAAAATTACATTCAACATAAAGAGGACATAAATAATTGAAGGTTCTGTTCACAGTGGGTCTTATAGCAGTGACCACTGCTTCAACTGAGTTTCTGAGAGAAAGAATTAATGCCGTTAGCCTCGATAAATCACAGGCGGTGAAAGCAGCTCTGCTTCTTTCCGTCGGCCTGCACAGCGAACCGAAGTGCTCTTCCATGCAGACAATGAATTTAGAAAAATGTGAGCTCGGCCTCACAAATATTATTTCTTGCAACGTATCTCTGATTTATCTTTGTTCACGAAAATTTAGTTTTGTTCACAGTCGAGTGCATTAGGCCGAGAATATTGTGGTCTCGAGCAGAGTTTACTTTTTTCACCTATCATTATATCAACTATTCTGAAGTCTAATTTTATTACGTTAGGAATTTGTGAATTGATGCAAGAATGTAGTAACTAATTATGCGATAACGTGCATGATGCATCTGCACTTTTCAACCAACGAAATTACAATAACAATAGTTAAAAACATGACTGATGCTATTCGTTGAGTATATTCACAAAATCAATTTGTGTCAATGATGCAAAAATTTAACATCAAGAAAACGAAATCAAGTAAAACATTTGATGCTAATCAGGTTGAAAAAAATCAACTTATACTGAATATATAATATATAAATAATTAACCCACGAAATATAAATCTAGCTTCATCATCAGGAGGATTGAACGTACGCAAAAAAGTATTCTACGAAAGCAAAATGCATCTCTTATTCTAGTCCCTATTTCCTAGGCAGAGCTTCGTCATCAAGAAGCTCCCCTCGACTCCATACGAGCGATGCTTTGCTTCCTGTGTAATTAAGGTTGTAATCTCTAGTGGTCACAATTCTTCAGTGTATGAATAAAAATTTAAGATGACATTTTTCCCCATGCATAAAAGTAGTTAAAAACATTTAAACATTTAACGAAGGGTATGTGGCTACGCAATATGAGACTTTTCAATTATCTAGCATGTTAAATTTTTTCGTTTTACTGTATTGACTCTGACGCTCGTGAAGAAGATTTTTTTTAGCTAAACCATTCTCAATGTACGTTCCAACGCAACTCACAGCAGATTTAAAAAATTCAGTTCTTAGATAGGTAGCCTAAAATCATATCATGAACACGAATAAAAAATATTGCACGTTAATAACAGTAACGAGCTGCAGAGGATCATACAGCTTTCCATTGCTGCTGAGTTGTGTGTTGCAGAAGTGCATACGGTTGCCCACTGACGCTGAGTTGTGCATGTTTCATCAACGAAGGATTTAAGTGACTGAAAATAACCAACAGAGCTCAACTCAGCAAAGGATAGAACTAAATCCTTTCAAGACTCAAAAGTCGAACTGAAAAGACATTATTCGACTAAACGTTTTATAAAACTGATTCACGCAGCAGCTTTAGCTGATCCCTCGTTACTGAAAATGTTCGCATACGAAGTTGAGAATATGAAGAATGCAAACCAAGTTTTCGAGCTGGAGGGAGTGAGCAATAATGGAGCTCAAGACGGACACCGTGTCGCAGATTTACAGTATTTCCCACTGGAACTCAGGATTTGTGCCAATTCAGAAATTGCCTGCTACTTTTCATCCCCAGTATGTATGTAATGTGTGCGAAATCTTTACCTGAATATGAAGTGTAACACTAACTTGGTATGAAGAACTGGAACTTTAAATAGAGAATAAATTAGTAAAACCTCATTTACTTCTTTATTTCGATTTTACAAAAAACATCGACTAAGGAGTAAAAAATAATTCAAATTTAAAAGTAAATTTCTACTCAATTAATACGTAAACGCATTTAGAAAGTACATACATCTTTGCATTCTGTCTTTCGATATGTACTCGTGTATTTTGAGCTAAATGTTCTTCAAGTATGCAATACTTATGATAAAACTGGTCTTTTTTGGCGTAACGACAGAATTGAAAAAAATTGTATAATACCTGTGTACATGGACAGAAAATCGTCCAGCTCAACTATTTAAGACGGCTGCACATTTTCACAGCTGTGACCCATCCATTCAGGCTTCCACCACACATTGAAGC
The DNA here is from genome assembly GCA_006783055.1 of Trinorchestia longiramus. Classification (NCBI taxonomy): domain Eukaryota; kingdom Metazoa; phylum Arthropoda; class Malacostraca; order Amphipoda; family Talitridae; genus Trinorchestia; species Trinorchestia longiramus. The sequence goes on from VCRD01007728.1 coordinate 5,609, forward strand.
GCAGCGAGTCTTCTGAGGCACAATACACTTCATCTGGTGGTGTACAGGGCGCGAGCATCAACAGTTTTTCCAGTGAATGACATCAAACGACTGAGATATTTGTTCTATTAACGAATCCCTCAAGATTTCAAAGAGGTAATTTGAATGGCGTGTAAGAGGCTTGGTAGTGGGAATGAGGACAATTTTTATACAATTAATTGCAATGTATAGAGTAGAAGTTCAACTTAATAAGAAGTACTCGAGTATGACATGAGGAAGCATCATTAGTGCATTTTATTGCCATTCTTTTTAATTTAATGAGGCAAATTAGGCGTTCTCATGTGCGTATAGTATTATTGCTTTATTGAGATTAGTAATTTTGATTATTAGTAATAAAAATGAATAATTATAACCCCTTGATAATAAATAATTTAAAAAATATATTTTTAGGCCTGAAATTGTTGAGCTGCTTTAGGTACTTTTTGCGAGAGATTGATGCACTAAAGTAACTGAAGTACTGGAGTGTCATGCAGTTTCTTGGTTCAGTTGACTTTTCTTGAACACGTCGAAATATGTCCAAACATTTACATCAACGAAAAAAAATTAACCGTAATATTTGGCCCATACGACATAAAATACCAAAATAAAACCTGTTTCAGTGAGACAGAGAAAGATACAAGTATCACAAATATAACAGTTGATATTGATATACGAGATTCATAGAAAATATCACCGTTGAATAAGAAACGACGGTCGACAAGAACGTTCCATAGAAAGATGGATCGTGAATCAAAGAATACAGTGAGCGACAAAGCTCTACACGTAGTAGACATGGGTTGTAGCGGAATTGGGAAGCTGCAGAAACATGAGTCTGCCATCAGAATAGCGAGAAAAACACCGCTGGGACTTGGTAGCACTCATTGATTGCTCGCGTGCGTCCCTCACAGAAACTCTTCATAAAAGGGCAAAGCAGGCAATTCTTCATCACCCCAGTGAGAACAAAAATGTTGTAAGACGCGTGCTCGCATCGATAAACATTTAGTTGAAATACGCGCAACATGGACAATAGGCAGCTCTGACAAACAAGCAATAATTTGTTCTGGTTCTGGTGGCATGACACGGATGCTGCATCTCACGAGTACACGAGTCTTAAGCGCGAAAATGTCGCTAGATAAGTCACTTCCTAAAATAATTTATCTTACTTTCACGGGTTAACCTTTCAAATACACGAAAGTGTTGCATTGCTTCTTTGTTATACCATTTTTTCCTCCAGGTGAACAATAGCACAACAATAAAGCATTTTTTTGAGCAATGAAGATTCTAAGAGTAGCATAATATAATTGTACTAAGGAGAATTGAGGCTCTCATTCTTATGATTTGGATTTCTATCTTTTTCTGTTTTCGATCAGCTCAAAAAATCCGTGATGATATTCTCCTTAAAAAAATTTATTGGAAATTTATCCCACTTAATTTTGAAATGGAGACTAATTGGGGAGAAAATATTCACTACCAGATATGTTACATAATTAATTTTTTTATTTGAGAGAAATAAACGAGTACATGTAATTGAAATGAAAAACATTTGAAGGCTTGGTTCTGGGCCTCTGAACTTTAATAAGGTCAACACATCCAGCAAACGAAAAACTCAACTAAAAAAATGTAAAGTAATCTTGAGGCAATTTCAATCGGACCACTACTCTCCTTGATGTGCTCATTTTTTAAAGCAATTAAAAAACTTCAGTTTTAGGAATAACACAGTTAACAACATGAACGAAAGCAAAAATACATCAACATCAAAAATAAAAATATTAATAACAGAAATATTCAAAAGAGAAACATCAAAAACACAAATATAGAAAATAAATGTGAAAAGAAAAAATGTAAACAACAAAAATAATAATAACTAAAACATCAATATGTAATGCCAGGAGAAAGTGCGACAAATGCAGCAACTATAGGAATAACAATAATAGAATCAAAAAATCAAATCTCACGCGAGCCAGCTTGGTCGACTGGTGAGCGAATCTGCTTGCGAGCGGAAAGACCCGGGTTCGAATCCCGCTGCCGACATGGTCGACGCGGCTAGAAATACGGCATGGGACTTGGGTAAATAACCGAATAATTATTGAAGTAATTATCCGACCCAAGTATGGGCCAGAAGGTTCGTTCCTATAGCTTCATTCTATTCTATTCTATTCTAATAACAGAAGCGTCTATAACAGGAGCACCAATAAAAGACGCCACAATGAGAGGGCAGGATAACAGAATCAGCCACAGCAGCAATAACAGTAATACTAACAGGAGCAACAGCAACACAAACGTAAGTGACTTATACAGAAATAACCTGACCAGGCAGAACAAAAACGAAACAGAAAAAATGCAAACAACAAACTAGTCTAAGGATCCAGGTGTAGTGAAAGCTACTAAATTATCATTAACAAGTGAATAACAATAATATTCAGAACAAAACAATCAGAATTACCTCTAACTTGCAGTATCAACATATAAAACAAGAAAAGTTGCATCGACATAGGTATCTGTGAAATGAGCTAGATCAAAAATAAGTAGGCAAATTAAGTAACAAAAATATCAATCCCCACAACTCTAATATCAGCAACATCACTAGCAACAGAAGTAAAATCAACCTCAGCCGCAGAAATATTTAGAATGACGGCTATCACCAGTTTGGTCGACTGGTGAGCGAGTCTGCTTGCGAGCGGAAAGACCCGGGTTCGAATCCCGCTGCCGACATGGTTGACGCGGCTAGAAATACGGCATGGGACTTGGGTAAAAAACCGAATAATTATCGAAGTAATTATCTGACCCAAGAATGGGCCAGAAGGTTCGTTCCTATAGCCTCATTCTATTCTATTCTATATCCTCGAATCACTCTTCCTCCCAAGCCCGTCCTGCCTTGGAGAGACATAATCCAGTTTACAGTTTTCCGTGGAACTTCTTCGGCTATTGAAAGATGGTGTCACCACGGATAGAACAAGTTAAAGCGAGATGCTAAAGCAGACATTCTAAATTGCATTGCACGAGTGAAGATTGGATGAGTAAAGTAGGCGGAAGGAAACTGAAGGAACAAATGCTGCTCAGAATCTTTCTTTCTTCGTTTATTGAAGGAACAAGAGGGTTATTTCACAGTAGTAATATAGGATGCCCGTGAAATTTGGTACCCTATGAGATGGAACATTTGAATGAGTATATATGTTGATGAGGGGAAATAAAAGTAAGCAGGCATAATGTAAAACGGTAAAATATGTACTCAAAACATGAAAGATAATTTCTTACCAGTATAATGAGGATTTTCCGATCGATAAAACAAATGAAATTTTCAAATGTGCCCTGCCAAGTTGTGAAACGGAACACAGGAAGTCAACTGAATAATTATCGAAGTAATTATCCGACCCAAGAATGGGCCAGAAGGTTCGTTCCTATAGCCTCATTCTATTCTAACTGTTCAGTTATTTTTACTCTGTATAGTTTTCTTTACCATATTCCATGTTACATCGAAACTTTCATGCAAGTCATATGAAGAACACATTTCGTTCAGACGAACACAGCTGAACACGACATACAGCCAAACACAACACAGTCTTGTTCTTCTCCGTTCAAGTATATTCTTACCCACAGAACATTCTTCCTATTCAGATAACTGAAATTTCTCTACCCGAAAAGCAAAAATTGAACATTGAAGGTACAACCTTGTGATGTTTCAGCATACAATGTTGGAATTTGAGATCATTTGAATTATTAGAGTAAATAAGTTCAGCTTTGGAATTTTTTTTAATATACAACTCTTCGTAAAAAACTAAACCAAATACATGAAGCTCAAATAGAAGGCTGGGTCTTGAACAGAACAAGACTTGTTACGTCTAAAACAGGGGTTTGCTTACTGAGGTGCCTGAACTCTTAAGGTGAGCGTGCGTATAGCCCAATCAGATCGTGAGTCGTTTCCGAAAGTCAACACTACATGTATAATCCTAATGTTCAGTGGAACACTAATGTATGTATTATAGTAAAATTAGAGCTCAGATCGTCCCTTGTAAAGTTTGGGGTCAGTGAAGACCTATAACATCCACTAGTGGTTCTTAGGGAAGAGATAAAAATAGGAAACTTCTAGTCTGAAGAATGAGCGATACGTTATCATTCAGGTAGTCACAGCTCAGTATCTTACTGGTTGCCCTTTATTTCTCTATAATGTCATTACATTACAAAACGTTGCCATAACTCTGACTGTGCTGATACTTTATTCAACTTACAGTAACTAGTCTGCCTGGCAGAAATAGATTTGCTTTCTCTGTTAATAAACCATGTAATAAATCGAAGTAATTACTCCTGTATGAGATCATTTGATTTACTAGCCTTGATTTTGACGGGCAAGAAACAACCAATATAACAATTGTCAGTAGATGGATCCAACGTTCTTGCTCGCAATTTCTTTTCCTTCATTTTTTTGATCGGCAGTTCCCGTTTAGATTTTCAGCGTGCTATCCTTCTGCCCGCAACCGTCAACACGTTGCCTCCGATTGCCTGATTGGTGTAAAACTTCACTTTGTACGCATAGTCACTAGAAGGATCTGAAAAAATTACAGAACCTAACCTAAGTGGTACACATACGTACCACTTCGGAGTCAACGTGTTAAGAGACAACAATGCTGCAGAGTATATTTGTAACTTTGTGACAGTGGAACTTAGATTTGTGATATTTGTTTAGTCTTGATTACATAAACTGCTTTTTCTTCTCATCAGGCCTGACCTCTTTAGCGGCGTCTTTACCCGTGTCAGTTCAGCATAGATTAAATGGCATAGGTTAAATAGACTAAGAAGTTAGGTAGTTATCAGCTTAGGTTAGATAGAATGGGAAGCTTGATGGGCAGCTGTAGTTCGTCACAGGTTTACTAACGCGCCTTCCGGGCCGGCTGAGCATAGTTTCTGTTCTTGCAGAATCCGAATATTCTGTCGCCAGTAAACTTTCCATTAATTGAACTTGATCATTTAGTTACTGTTCACCATAGGGCCGATGGAGTAGGAAGCTTGATTGGCAGCTGTGATTCATCAGATGTTTAGTACCGCGAATTCGGGTTTGTTAGTTAGTTTCTAGAGAATTTGACTTGCTCTAGCGCTGGCAAGCCTTTTGATCATTTGACTTGTTCATTGAGTAGGATATTGTTATTTATTCTTCCTTCTTAAATAACGGTCGGGCAAGAGTGTGAAGCCATTTCCTGATAGAACCTTAGGGCCAGAAATTATGCCCAGACAATAATCTATTTGCATCGTGTTTTATCTCGATGCTGTTACATACGTGCTCTACTCTGTCCTGGGCCAATAGAATCATCTACATACGTCTGACTCAAGTATACATACAGTATGTATTACATACAGCCTTTTCAAAGGCAAATAAGCTTTTCTCATGAAGCATAACATTCTGTAAGGTTTTCTGTCAGACCAGCGAAAGGTATTTCACGGATACTTTATAATTATTTACAACAATCACAAATTTGCTAATTGCCACTCAGTAAAACTTAGCAGGTATAATATAAAAGAGCATAATATATACTCAAAATTGGGTGCAGGAGATATGCTTTCACCTGTATTAAAAAAATAAAAATAACGAAAAAGTATCGAATTTTTTGCCTCACCATAGTAGAACAACAGTAAATTATTTGTCACACCATTCAATGATTGCACAAGAGCAGCAAATTTGCTTGGACTGCTGTAAAAGACGCAGGTATTTGCGTAATGCAGCCACGATCTGGAAATCCTTCCATTTGACGCCATGGTAACCACAGAAAATTTCGGAGACGTGGACACTGATGCAAACGTAATTATGACGCAAGGTTTCTTATGACGCAAAATGAGCAAGAATTTGTTGAACACTTCATTTCTTCATAATAAGAAATTTGCAGAGGTACGTCAAGATCATGTGTATTGCAACAGCAACAAAACTTCAAAATGATAAGCGTGGATGGAGCGTGTTCTGCATTTCATCGAATAATTAAGAAAAATAAATAGAGGTAAAAAAATCTCTATGGGGAAGAAAAAGACAATTTTTCGGACATAAGATCCAAAGAAGAGAAAAAGAGGATTCATATTCTCGTGAGTATTGAAATCAGAGAGTTCATTGCCGCTACACGTGAAGAGCACTGACTCCATTCTTATTCTATTGTACTATTCTATTCTATTGTATTCTATTGAGGCTACAGCCGGTGTAGAGTAGAGCTGCGCCCACGACTGCAGAAAATAAAGCCTTGAACTTCCGGAACTATGCAGAGTAGCACAATGGTGACCACCATGTGAAAACTTTAAGGTATTAATCTGACTTGATCAATGCCTTAAAATAACATCCGATATCGATGTTATTGGTGAATCAGAACGTTCACGACATAGAGTTAGTCTCATAGATTCATTTGCGTTATCCTGCAGTCATCATTCAGCAACGAATCGTCAAAGATGGAACGCAATAAAGAACATAATAATGGAACGCACGAAATGAAACATCCATGTGTATCTACATCGAGCCCTGGAGACGTCAGCCCAACTTTTAAAAAAGTTAGATTGTTCGAGTAACTCTAACAACTCTAACTTCATAATTGTTTACAACAGAAATGCAATTGTTCAAAGTCGTACATTTGCATTAACTGGATCCAGTGGTTGCATTTGATTAAAAAACATAAAATAAACTCCGATGTCGAGTTGATGCTGCAGGACTGACTTGCATGTGTCTACCTACAAGTTAAATTAATTTAGGAATGCAGAATTTAAAACTGAATACAAATAAATTTCGTCCTGCGGCCAAATTAAAAGTATGAATAACCGTTAGGCAGGTAATTTAACAGTAGTGCTAATGAAGAACCGTTGACATACCAAAATTCATGTTAAAACCAACAAAGGAAATTAGTATATTTAAAAGTGAAATAAAATTCATAACGTAGAAAATGCTTTTCGTACCCAAACCTCCATGCCTGGCCAGTGCAAGATTCACGGAACAGAACTACAGTTGTAGCTTCTTAACCCTTTCGGTACCATGATGCAAATATCAGAACCTTTTCAATATATGTAGCATCAAATTTAAAAAAAGATGCTTTGTGATGTTTTACGGTCACTGCATTGTCCTGATCAAACTGTAGCTTGCACTGCCCTACCAGCGTTTGCACAGACACACGTGTTGCTCTGCATCTTAATAGGCGAAAAATGACTGCGGCTACCAGAGATGCCGTCGGGACCGAAAGGGTTATTAACTACTCATCAGTTTCAAAAGTCTGGCACTTTGCTTAGAAGTTATTTCTTTTAATTTAAAATAAGAAGAATTATTAGAATTACACTGGTCGGTAACTGGTTCGGGCTAATTATGTAACGAATCAATGGCTTTTTATGTAGACGGCTCATGATGTCATTTGCTTATGGCATAAAAATAATCTCAAACCTCCAACCGCCGGTGCTGTTAGTTGGAAATAGTCTCTCATCAACGCTGCTTATCAGTTTGACGAAAAAGGATATTCTTCATTCCTATAACATGAAACGATACAATGCTAGTTCAAAAAGAAGCTGGATGAAATTCTGGCACTCATCCATGTAATATGAACATTACGTAATATCAACAAAATAGAACAATCAAAATAAAGAATGCCATAAAACCAACAGTGACTAAAAACAGCGATGTACTCGATACATTTAAAAGCCATTTTCTTTGGCCACGGAAAGACACGCCTCAGCACACAGTGATCGCTGTTCAACACAGTGAGCACATCGCTCTGCTGCGGAGCTGCTCGAAGAAGACAGAGCTACGTCGCACCAAAGCGACGGTTGCATCTGTCCATAAGATAAAATAATGGCCGATAATGGAACCGAGTGCGACGGAACCGTCGTCCAGGAACGGGAATGTGATCAGCTGACGGCGATTTCAAGACGGATACGGCCAATTCCAGACAAGTAAGAGATCGACCGGGATTTGCATCCGTCGCCCAATTCTTAATTTGATGAAAATGTTCAAAGAGGAAATGGGACTGAATTCTAGGAATGAGATGCACTCCTCGTTTTTATTGAACTGGATGAAAATCCTTGGAATACTCATGAAGCAATTTACAAGTTTTTTAGTACTTAAAGCGGTGACAAATATTCTGATTCTCTTTACCTATTAAATTGCTCTTTTTCCATCGCTTTGTATTTTATTGCTGCGTTTAAAATGCCAAAACATAAGGAGCGCCTAATGCAAATGCATATTGTTTAGAATTATTACAAATGTAACAGATTTTTAGGGACGGTTGAGAATTTTTTAGGGATTGAAATGTTCAGAATGGATGCTCAAAACTTTATAAATAAACGGAACGCGTGGTTCAAAAGCTTTCAAGGTCGTTAGAAGAAGTGAAAAAAATTGATAATAAACTGAAGAACCAAGGTTTACCTCCAAGTTCTGTTAGCTCTGAACTACAAACAAGTATAAAATATGAAACGCCACAATAAACTTTATGGGTAAAAAGAGACGCTGTTGTTCTGGATGAAAGTTAGGTCAAAAAATATAGTACAGATAAAAAACTTCGTTAAGTTTTTTCACTGGATCCATTGAGGTGGGGAGAAGAGAAATGGAAGCGATATCGAACTGCTTAATACTCGTAGAACAATACAACAACTCATCAGCAGGAGGAAATGATACAGGACTATCCGATTATGCAACACAAGAGCTCATCAGCAAGGGGAAATGATACAGGACCGTCTGATTAGGCGACACAATAACTCATCAGCAGGGGGAAATGATACAGAATCGTCTGACTGAGCAACACAACAACTCATCAGCTGGGGGAAATGATACAGGACTGTCTGATTAGGCGACACAATAACTCATCAGCAGGGGGAAATGATACAGGACTGTCTGATTAGGCGACACAATAACTCATCAGCAGGGGGAAATGATACAGAATCGTCTGACTGAGCAACACAACAACTCATCAGCAGGGGGAAATGATACAGAACTGTCTGATTAGGCAACACAATAACTCAGCAGTAAGGGGAAATGATACAAGACTGTCTGACTGAGCAACACAACAGCTCCTTAATAGACCTTATCTGCTCACCAGACATCACTTTCTCATGGTTCAACTCTTCAGTTTATTGTGTCTATTCAATGACTTCTGCACTCCACGATCAGCCCTGAAATCGCAAGTGTGCATCTTCATGATTTTTTATCGTGGTTTCTTCAACTTTAAAATGAAGTGGTCCTCGGCAACAACGCATTACTTACAACCAAGCTAATAACGATAGCTGCTTTTACAAAGAGGGAAAATGAAGAAAATAAAATGAGATAAAGCGTTCGAAAACTACAAACTCTAGCCTGCAACAGACTTGTAAAACAAGGGGCTTACATCTCAGTTAGCAGAGAGGTATAAATTAGAAGATAATGAGACCAAGAAGTAGGCTGCTGACCACAGATGTCATTATACTCCCCCCTCTACCAGAAGGTCAGCATGGAATTCTATCTGTTTTTCCCTACAAATGAACGCTTCATTGCGGGTGTGATGAAAAATTAAAGTGCTAAATGCTCAAATTGTTTCAAATATTCTAAAAAACTAAACCTAAATGTCACGGTTAAATTTTGCCATGAGAGAACCTTTGAACTTCGGACATACATGCAAATCGCAACTTCTCGAGTTAGCCGCACAAATACAGCTTTCTGGGCTGTTCCTCCGCTCAAGAAAACAATTATACGATTAGTGTAAATTGCAAGTATATTAAACTGAAACTGTGAACATCACGGTTTATGTTTCTATAAATACGAGGAACCTCTAAAGAGCACGAGTCGCTCTTACGAAACATGTGTGATGGAACGACATCACATTAGAGAGCACGGGTCTAATTACATCGCTAATTGCACTACAACGAACAATTCCTTGAAATTATCATCTCGCGATGATCTTTAAACTTGGCGAAATACCAGATTATGGGAGCTGTGATCACCCTTTGGAATTTCTAGACTCAATTTCTTCCCTGCTGTAATCCAGATGTCATCGTGGTATCGCTGAGATCCACATGTGACTCAGACATTGCCGCTAGTTCCTTCCCACACCATAAGGTAATTATCTTATGCAGGAAATGAAGGCCATGTTCCCAGTGTGAATATTACTTGCCAAAGAACAACAAATTTTACAGGGAAAAATACACACCATTTAAAACTCTTAAGTATGAACATACGGAACAAATACTTGCATTCCCTCTCTGACTAAAGCTTCACGTCTTTCATGACAACTATTTAACGAGTTATGCTGTTGTCGAGTAGATTATGGAAAACATGGTGGCTGTAGAACTGAGAAATCTCCTCTTCTAAATGATACTCGTCCTTACATTTTTCCTAAGCAGGTGTTCTTTATCTTAGAAGACGCCAATGCACGACGCGTGTTAATAAAGATATGCACAACATTTCATGGAATAAAAATGTAATAGTTCAACACAATTTGAGAATAACAGAAAAACTGAGATATTGGAAAGAACAATTCTACAAGAAAACACCGACACGACGCCCATAAAAAGAATTTGTTCAAAACCCAAAAACGGATAACGTAACAATACAAATTATCTGGTGAATACACTTAAACCACGCAGCAAACCTTTTTAGTGACATCAAAAACGTGAGCCACGATATTTCGCTCTCAAGATGCCAAGAAATTCGTAGCATTGGCTCCCGTACGCGTGTATTCTATATGCCAGTGGTCCCAAGGGTTAAGACGGTAAGACGGACACCAAGAAGATAAAAGTGCCGTCCTAGATATTAGAAAAGCAAAGGGGACGTTTGCTCATATAACTGGTGATTCATGAGAGCATCTCCCCAGCGCTCGGAATGACAGGGTCATCTTCAGATATTAAAGCAAGCTACGACGGCGGCATCTAATATCGGTCGACCTGCACACCCCGGCACACAAGAAAAACTGGACTCTTTTGCGATTCATGCTCTGTGTGACACTTTGTCCAGCGTCTAATATGGTCTTGAACGGGAGAACCTGTTGCAGGACAGCTTTCTTATGATACAGTAAACAAATAGTGAGCGGTGTGTAGGGTAAGCGTATGTGTTTTATCATCGGAGATGGAATAAAAGCGAATTTTTATTATACGAAGATGGAGTTCAGCTGGTTGTTATCGTTTGTTATCCGAATTAAGTTCAATAAAATGATAGAGTGTGACGAGAAGCAGGATTAACACGTTGTACATCACAAGGGGTTAGCATTTCAAAATTAAAGAAAAAGGAAGGGTTAACTTTAATACCTATTTAATCAATCAATAATTAAGAGGATAATTTTAGACACAGTTGTTACGGTCCATAAACGCAAATACAGAGCTCGCATAAACTTGGAAAAGTCGTCTTCCTTTTTGCTACGTAGAATGGAATTAAAGAAGACAAAGATAAAGGAGTACACAGAAAGCAAGATTTAAAACTTACTTAAATCGAGAAAAAATAAAAATAACTAAGCATGAATTATTTTATCTTTCTATCTTAGCGTCAGTTATTTCTGCACAGGAGGTTATTTCTGTTATAACTGTGATATTTTTATCACATTATCGCTTTACTAGTTCACAACTTTAGTGGCCTTGAAAATGTAAATAATTGACGAGCGTAAAGAAGTCCTAGACAGAAGTTAATTCAATTGCAGAACCCTAGAGTGACGTGATGAGTAACGGTATCATCCACAAAATATCGGAATATATATATACATATATATCCACGATTACTGGACTATATAAATTTACGATACACTGAAATATTTGAATCAACGATACATTGAAATATTTAGGTACACTGACTCAAACAACGTAACCATATTTCTGAACGAACGGAGCGTATTATCCAGATCCTTAACATATCCTGAACATGTTGTTACGACCTACAACTACAATCAATAAAAACCTCAGCATTGACCACGAAGAGTCCAGATACATATTAGGAGAGTGGAACAAGCTCTAATGGGCTGACGTGTTAAACTTGAAACGAATTAGCGTCACGAACCAATTCAATGAACATCACAAACCAATCCGATGTTTTTGAATGACAGTCTGTGATTCACCTTTCCACTGGTATTCTCGGACAATTCTGCCCTAGTAGATCCACGTCACTCATTTCATGTCGTAATTATAGAAAAGTATTATATCAGTTTTTTCTCTTCAAGGTCATATAATAGCAATAATAAAGGTTAGCAACAGAAGTAATACATAACGGTATTTTGATAAAAAACAGACGCTAGAGAATAAATTTTGAATTATGGCAGCGTGAAGTAAAGTGTACGAGAGCTTCCAATTACGGCCCCTACCCTGCTTTCTAATCTTTTTTGTCAGGAACAGATCAAAGACGTGATTAAATTTTTCGGTGGAAGAATGAAACCGCAATACACAAAAGGCAACATATTTTACGACATAAAATATACAGCCAAGTAGCAATGGTTCGTTAGTTTATTTTATTAATAAAATAACAAGCAGATTAGGAATGAGTTAGCGGCGGGAAAAATACACATGCTGTTTCAATAACAGATGATCCAGCAGGTCAATGGGTATTTTTTGCATAGAAATGTCACAAAGGTTTTAGCAAATGAAAAAAACAAGGTAAATAGCATTGTTCAGGAATCGGATCTGGAAGCGTAAACCTCAATTCACATGAAGGAGTGAACTAATCAAGCAGAGCAGAGCGCAACTGATAAATGAACGTAGAAGCTCGCCACCACACAATTAATCGTTGTGAAATATAACGAGCACACAAAACATTCACGCTGCTATTTATAGGTAACTATTTAACTGACAAGACTTGTTGATACCGGGCTAATACATAGAAAAGTGTATATATTTGTTGCAATAGAAATAACAACATAATCCAAATTAAAGAAAAGAGACTTGTGGGATAAAATAAGCTATCGCTTTTAATTTCCATTTAAAAATAAAAATAAATTTGTACCAAACCAGGAGCTGAATTTGTTCGAGTCGCATGTGGCTGTTAAAATTGTTTTAAATCATTTTAAAAAGACTCCATCGATTCACCGCAGGAATGGTGCACAAAATAGCTAGTTTTCTTTTGCTCATAATCCATTACACCGCCACAGATTATTTCGCCGTGTGGAGCACGTCAATTAAGAACTAAATACGATATTTAGTATACAACTCTGTTCTGAACTAAAACTTGACATTAATACGTAATTGCTTACTGAATTTATTGTTATCGTCTATACTTAAAGAAGAGATAATAGAATAATGTAAAGATAATAAAAAATGAAATTATTGAAACATACTGTAAAACACATTTTATTTTTTAAATAATTTGATCTTTATTGTTTCTCGGTTCTATTATGTCCATTATTCGTACGTCCGAAAAAAGATTACCTGTTTCTAATTTACAGCGCTTAACTTCAATCTAAATGACAGCTTTCAAAATTTAACGATAAAACTTTGCAAAAACGCAGGTCAGAAAAATGATATGGCTCAAAAGCATTATTTTATCAGCAAGACACTACAGTGGTTCACATGGTAGCCGTCAACAATAGTGAACATATTGAAGCATGAAGCTCTATTGTTCCTGCATCACACACAACTGAGGCGATGTGACCAAATGATCTTATGTGATTTCCAGCGTAGGTACGTTTTTTTTATCAGTGATAGCAGTACTGCACGGCAATTGAAGATGACGAATTCTATGATTGCCTAGATAATATTCTTAGTACTCCTCACGAAACACTAATCATGGGAGATTTCAACTTGCCCCACATAAACTGAACTACTCGCCAAAGTCAAACACCAGGCTCAAAACTTATTGATCTGATGAATACCAATTCCTTGCAGTAGCATGTCAACGAACCAACTAGAGGAAACAACATTCTTGACCTCGTCATGACGACTATTGACCTCAGTATAAACGGCCTAGAAGTTACGGACAAGATCAGTGACCACCAGATGATAGACTTCTCTCTCGAAGTACAAGACCCTAACACGAGGACTCAACATAAACAAGTCCTCGACTCCAAACGAGCAAACTTCGAACTAATGAAAGAAGAGCTTGGCAGCTATAACTATGAAGAACTCACGAACAACAAAAACGCCGAAGAGTGCTACATGAGACTCAAAGATAAGATTGCAACCGCTACAGCCCACCATATCCCAAGAAAGCGAATCAGGCCAACTAATAACCCTCCTTGGTTCTCACAAGAGATTAAACGCCCCGGTCCCCGGATACTCAAAGAAACAGCCGAAGTTATAAGCGAACCTCTAACAAACATCTTCAATCGATCTCTTGAAACTGGGATAGTTCCAGATGATTGGAAACGCGCAAATGTCACTCCTATTTTCAAGAAGGGGAACAAACAAATTCCTAATAATTATCGTCCAATCAGTCTAACATCTGTCATCAGCAAAACAATAGAAAGACTACTTAAAGTCCGTATAACAAAGCACCTTAATGACCAAAACCTTATTAATGACACCCAGTACGGTTTCAGAGAAAAACGTAGCTGCCTCACAAATCTCCTTGACTTCTTTGGAGAAGTTAACCGTATATACGACAGTACAAAAGCCGTAGACCTTGTATATCTAAACTTTCAAAAAGCCTTCGACAAAG
>VCRD01007729.1:0-11022 GCA_006783055.1 Trinorchestia longiramus
ACAATTTACACGAACAGAGTCGTTTTTTGTTGCTCATAATCGTAGCCTCAACCGTATACCAAGTTTCACGACATTCGGAGATATTAGTAGACATACTCGAAAAATTTCGTAAGAGGATGCCCTCTGCATTTTTTACAGAAATCGAAATAAATTAGAATCATTAACTGTCTTGGTATATGGTTGTTTGAGCATGCATGTATGACGAATGTTAAAACGCCAACTTATAGTGAAGAATCTGAGAATAATTGACAATAAAGTACACCGCACCAGAGAAAGAGTAGATGCATATTATGAGTTTTGGATTCGACAGCGAAACCATTTCTACGAACATAGTTGTTTTTGGTTACCTATAATTATAATTATAATTATAGGTAACCAAAAAGCAACGATTATAATCGTTGCTTGAACGATATACCAAGTTCCACAATATTTTGAGGCATTGGCCATTAAACTGAAAAATTTCGTAAGGGGATACATTCTGTTTTTTCCAAAAGTTTACAAAGTACAAATTTAAAGTTAGCACTATGGTTTGCAAGCTGAGCATGTATTGAGTAGGAGTAAAACGAGAATGCGAATGAAAAGTACAGGATTAGCGAATAATTCGCAAACAATTGAATGCATTGCACTACACAGACATTTCTGGCCTCTGAGTATAATACTCAATGAAACTTGATGAATTTTAGTCATTATTTCTTGTTTACAACTTTTCCCTTACAGTTATACAGTGTTTTGATATATTCGGAGACATTGACCAAAAACAGTCGAAAAATTGCATAAGGGTATACCCTCCACATTTTTTCAAAAATCTACAGATTACAAATTAATAATTAACTTCATAGTTACACCCTAAACATGTACTGAGTAGGAATTAAACAAAGATACTAACAAATTCACATCACCAGCTTGGTCGACTGGTGACCGAATCTGCTTGCGAGCGGAAAGACCCGGGTTCGAATCCCGCTGCCGACATGGTTGACGCGGCTAGAAATACGGCATAGGACTTGGGTAAACAACCGAATAATTATCGAAGTAATTATNACAATTTACACGAACAGAGTCGTTTTTTGTTGCTCATAATCGTAGCCTCAACCGTATACCAAGTTTCACGACATTCGGAGATATTGGTAGACAAACTCGAAAAATTTCGTAAGAGGATACCCTCTGCATTTTTTACAGAAATCGAAATAAATTAGAATCATTAACTGTCTTCGTATATGGTTGTTTGAGCATGCATGTATGACGAATGTTAAAACGCCAACTTATAGTGAAGAATCTGAGAATAATTGACAATCAAGTACACCGCACCAGAAACAGAGTAGATGAGTTTTGGATTCGACAGCGAAACCATTTTTACGAACATAGTTGTTTTTGGTTACCTATAATCGTTGCCTGAACGGTATACCAAGTTCCACAACATTTTGATGCATTGGCCATTAAACTGGAAAATTTCGTAAGGGGATACATTCTGTTTTTTCCAAAAATTTACGAAGTACAAATTTAAAATTAGCACTATGGTTTGCAAGCTGAGCATGTATTGAGTAGGAGTAAAACGAGAATGCGAATGAAAAGTACAGGATTAGCGAATAATAATAATTATTCGATTGTTTGCCAATTATTGGCAAACAATCGAATGCATTGCACTACACAGACATTTCTGGCCTCTGAGTATAATACTCAATGAAACTTGATGAATTTTAGTCATTATTTCTTGTTTACAATTTTTCCCTTACAGTTATACAGTGTTTTGAAATATTCGGAGACATTGACCAAAAACAGTCGAAAAATTGCATAAGGGTATACCCTCTACATTTTTTTCAAAAATCTACAGACTACAAATTAATAATTAACTTCATAGTTACACCCTAAACATGTACTGAGTAGGAATTAAACAAAGATACTAACAAATTCACATCACCAGCTTGGTCGACTGGTCATCACCAGCTTGGTCGACTGGTGACCGAATCTGCTTGCGAGCGGAAAGAGCCGGGTTTGAATCCCGCTGCCGACATGGTTGACGCGGCTAGAAATACGGCATAGGACTTGGGTAAACAACCGAATAATTATCGAAGTAATTATCTGACCCAAGAATGGGCCAGAAGGTTCGTTCCTATAGCCTCATTCTATTCTATTCTATTCTAAATAGTACGGAATTAAATCTCTCGTCGACCATCAATAACGTTCAGGGTGAAAAATTTCAACTCGTATAAAAAACTAGTTCGTATTATACCACAAATTCGAGGAGTAGAAAAGCCCTAGAAGCCCATAAATAGGAACAGGTATGAGCAAGTGAAAAAAGGTAGCAGCTTTAAACAAAAATACCAGAATACAGATTCCCTCAAAAATTTTAAATTCGTCTACAGCTGGTTACATATATTGCATCATTTAAATAGGATCATCATTTCAGCTGCTATGTGGTAACCGGACTGACCTTTGCTTGATGAAACTGATCCCACTGTGAACCAGAGAACAGTTTCTTTGTGTTTAGTCGCAGAGACCTCGTTTGTTGTTCTGTTGAAATTAGAGCGGCATAGAGAAGCATAAGAATAATTACTATTAAAGCTGCTGCAATGCAACAACGTGTAGAATAAAATAACTTTCATTGTTTGTCAACTAACAATTAAATCAAAGAATCAGGTCGTGCTTCCAGAAAGTATAGAATTTGCAACGTCAATCCTAGTGTTCTGCAGTGCGTCTAGTGTTGTGAATCTTTTACACTAATTTTTTTTAGAAGTTAATCCAAGAATAACTCCGAATCTAGAAAATTATTTTTAGAACGTCAGATAACAGCATAAATCAAAAAAATACTGCAAATGTGTCTTGAAGTTACTGCAAATGAGTCTTGAAGTTACTGCAAATGAGTCTTGAAGTTACTGCAAATGAGTCTTGAAGTTACTGCAAATGAGTCTTGAAGTTACTGCAAATGAGTCTTGAAGTTACTGCAAATGAGTCTTGAAGTTACTGCAAATGTGTCTTGAAGTTACTGCAAATGTGTCTTGAAGTTACTGCAAATGAGTCTTGAAGTTACTGCAAATGTGTCTTGAAGTTACTGCAAATGAGTCTTGAAGTTACTGCAAATGGGTCTTGAAGTTACTGCAAATGAGTCTTGTAAAGGCGAGAATATTTTTGACCCCCAGCAATAACCCGTCGATTGAGGTTATGAGTTTTAATTCACTACTCATACTCTGGTTTTGTTGCCTATGTCAAAGATATACTAAAGACGTATCACAAGATCAACATCTATTTAGATGGGCAGAAACATATTTTGTGTTTTTGGCGTAAAATTAGGAGAACTATTCAAGAGCTTTGATTGATGAAAAGTATAAGCACCACCGTTATTATTCCAAAAGTAGAACTTTTCTGGATGTATTGAATCGGGCACCAGACAGAATCTCAAATCGAATACTTCTAGATAGTGTTCGTTCTGAAAACTATCTTTCTAGTTGCTCGTTAACTTATTCCATGAATTTGAAATTTTATTGCTGGAAAAAATGAGCCCGCAAGGTTTCACGCTTTACTGCTGTCAATTTTCTTTAACAATGGACTACAATACTCGTAGGGTAACTACAGGTGTGATGTACCAGTTGAGAACACCTGATATTCATTGCAATTCTTCGCTGTCTTGTTCTCATTTGCATTACAAATAGCAAGATCGTATCGACAAAAGCTATCACACCCATAATTTTTCCTACATATTAAAAAAGGGCTAATGGCATGAAGTATCATAGATTGTCTCTAATGACTCGTTCCCAAGCAGCGCACGCTAGCAAGTCGCACATTTTGCAGTCGCAGCTGCTGCAGTCGAGGTACAATCTTTACAGCACCTCCAGGTCACCCAAGCAAGTGAGTTAAGAAATAAAGCTGATAAGTGATCACAGCAAGTGTTACTTCAAGTTTGAGACAAATCCAATGTTTATGTGTCAGCAATGAGTCAGCAATGAGTAGCAAAATTTCAATTAACTAGAATTTTCGGGGGATTGGTATTATTTTGTTACATAGGAGCGAACTCAAGATATTTTTGCCGTCAATTTGTTAAACATTGGTGTGAAATTTAGAATGCAACTTGCCAAGGGATTAAGATGACTCAAAAATTAAAAGTTTGAGTTTCAAAAATCGAAAGAAATGAATGATACGGGAGAAATTAATTTTTCTTGAAAAATTTTGATATAATTTTCGTACTTAACTTTGAAACTTACTAAATTCAACCCAGCATTTTTTGAGCATATCCTATTTGAAATGGTAAATATGTCATTTAAAAGCAATTTATTTACTAGTTTCATTAAACTTGTAAGCACATCAACTTGTGTGACCTAAAACCTAAAAAGATGATCAGCGGAATAATACTAGGAGAAAACAGCTACTAAGATGTTAATAATAAGCTTAATACTAACAGAAAACAACTTTACAAAAATACTGGCACCAAATATTGAAGAGAGCCAGAGAAAAATTAACTTAGTTTCAATTATTCAAATGATAAATATTGTTCAACACATACTAAGTAAACCGTATGATTTTTTTAAGAGAAGATGTCTAAATCATGCAACACATACATTATAAATTGATAATATATTGTATATTATATTATTTTAATAGGATGTACAATGTTCACAAATACACTTGGATACCAGAAAACTTTGTTCGATGACAAGAAACTAATATCAGTTAATCAGACCTCGGAGTTCTGAAAAAGAATTACAAGATATTCAAAAAATATTAATGATGGAAATAACGTTCGAAATATATTTTCAATCGTTCGAGTTGATGCCTTAAAAACTGATCGTTAAATTTTTCTTACAATTTAAGGGACTTGGAAAAATACTCTGTCGTTATAAATTACTTTCCGAGAGTTTCTTGTTTTTTGAGATGCATTAAAGTAATGATCATTTTAACCCTTGAAGTGAACTTGTTTCTCGCTCAGTACACACGGGGTCTTACTTTTGGGGTCTTACTTTTGGGGTCTTACTTTTGGTGAGAAGTCATTTAATTACTCTAGTATACGAGAAGAAAAAGGCCTTATAGGCGCTCTAGTTTCTAAAATCTTTTTGCTAAATTTGATGACCAGGGATTAAACGCTTTCCCTGGCTCCATCTGCCGTTAGAGTAGCAAAGAACAGTAAACACTTGAACTTGAAATCTCTGGTAAGACAAAAATAATTAGTGCAAAAGTGAACACTTTTAATGGCAAACGTTTTTGTCGTGTGGCAAACGTGTCGCGTGATAAACGTGTCGCGTTCGACCTGTCACTTCTCCAAGAATTACTAAACTTTTTCTTTTCACCGGAAATTCATCAGTTTTTGCTCACATATTTCCAACTGTTGAACATTTTAGGCTAGTCACCACTTTTGTATCCAATCGCATTGCCTGCACGTGCATTAAATTGAGTAGTGAGCACACAGGTCGACTAGTCAGTGTGTGATTAAGACATCCACAGGTAAGGGAGGGAGGTGTCACTTGCAAAAGAGATAGTTGTTCATCGTAGTCTTAGAACACAAATACATATAACATTGGGTAATAATATTTCTGGGTGCCAAAGAAAAGCATCCTTATAAATGAATATGCTAATCACGATGGTTACAAGATCGATAAAAATGTTACTAACATAGTAAATTTCAACCCACATTGTAGAGCAAAACAGGGGTTTCTGAACTTACGGAAATTGACTCGCCTTTCTGGATGGCTTCAGCCATTCACCACGCTTGTATCATCCCTTCAGCTGCGCTGATGTCTTTGCAATCGAGTTTTCTGGACTTGTATAATTTTGGGCCGTCTCTTAATTATTCACATATTACACGGAGAATCTGAAAAACGAAACTATTTTAGCAATCAATACAACAAAAATATTATTACTACATGATCTGCATGAAAAACCATGAATAAAAATAAAACAAGGCTGAAAATTTAAGTAGGATGAAAAACAGAATTCTTCTTTTAAATATCATCTAATTACTCGCAGGGCTTCATTGCAGAGGTATACTTTCTCCGGTAGGTTGTGTTCGTCTCTGATTGAGAGCATTGTTAACTGAGCAGAGTTAAGGGCTCAGGAGTTAAGTCGTCCACCCAACTTTGATGCTTCAATGTTTCATCATAGGGTTGGACTTCCACGCCTTCTTTACTTCCTGTATACCAGTCTACTATTTGCCTCTAATACTGTTATCGGTCCTTGCCAGTGACAATTAATATTCTATAGCATTGACAGTGTGTCATGACAACGGTAAGGAACGAAAAACCACTGCTGTCAATTTCTGCTGGAATATACAGTAACCGCTAAAATAAATTATTCATGTTCCAGGAAAATTATACATTCAGTTCACACAGTTACGACAGAATTTTACAGTACAATGTGCACGTGAAACAGGAATGAGCAGTAGAAGCATACGGCAGGTGCTTAAAAGCGCTTACTAGGAATGTTACATCCAACGATTATTTCATGTATATCGCAGGGACTCGCCTGGCTCACACTACAAACTATCTTGTAGCAATAGCACACAGTAAGCCGCCACCTCAAAACGGCAAAGAGCGCACAAAAGATAAAATTTAAATACAGCGTACATGAGGCTCTAGTTCGTAGCTTCACTGGAAAGTGAGCGGCTATTCTGCATCGACCAATGGGCGGGCCAGCTGAGGCGACTAAGTCAAAAGCCTAAATATGACCGTCGGTCGACCAGGCCGCAGATACATGCAAAAATAACGATGAACATAATTTCTTATAGAAACTATGCGAAGCCCTGACGGGTAATCCACCCCCCTCCTTCTAACAAAATTCCATGAATAGACCCCTTCCACTGTGCTTCCCTTTCCGTTTCACCTCTATACTTAAGCACACTCTGCGTTAGACTTTCCCTCATATCTTTCCTATTGGTACCGACCACTACACAGTACAGCAAAGAGAAGTACGATCATATGGGGGGGTTGGCAATGACCACACCAACAACGGTTTTCAGGCGGGAACGTGATCCATGACGTAATAATTGTGTCTTGGCGCTGATTGGTAAATTTTTGAAGGGGCGGGGCTTCGGCTTCAAACGCCGAGATGATAGGAAACACAAACGCGCACGGCTGGGATCGAACGCACGACCTTCACATAACCGCAATTTTACTTCCAATCCTTTAACTACTCGGCCACGAGAGCTATAGTTTCACGCGACGTTTAAACCATTTTAACACTAGCACAACGAAGTGGGCCTGGGAGGTTCAGTGTCAAAATTAACAAGCCCGTCTAATATAGTATTCATGAACCTCACTTAATAATCACATTTACAGAACAAGTACATATGACTTCTCTGTTACGTGGTTTGAAAGAAAAATAATTGAAATATGTCAGAATTCAACTTGTTGGACTAAAACTCCCCTTTGTGTTACTCGATCTAGAAAATTATACACTTCTCTGTAATGTGAAAATTATAATTTTTTGGTTTTAATTCATCGTATTCTCATAGCAAATATCACAACTGATGAATTTATTTTTGCACCTTCTATTATGCATGAACTGAGTGCACTCAGAGCATCCCAGAGTGTCTTATTCAATATTAACATTGTGAGTATGAAAATGGAATTTCAATGGTAGAAGCGGAGCTACAATCAAATTAAAGAGAAAAATAAGATATTCCTGATAATTTTGTTATGCACATGTGCATTGTTTGTTTAATTTTATCTCTGCACTTTATTACATCTCGTAATTCTTATCTGAATTATATGTATTTATGTAGTAGCAAATGCTCCAACCAGCATTAGACCATTGTTTCAAGCTGTTTCCCAATGTTTTTTATTGCTTTGAAATCAGCATAAATTTGACAAAGTGACCGTTGGCCTGACTTGTGCGCCATGATTGGTTGACTTACGTGTACGTCACTGAGACCCCCATCACCCCTCACCCGTCACATAATTCCATGACGTCAAAATTGAAATTGCTCCTACTAATCTTTACTGTACTGTGACCACTACCAGTGGTCACTCTCTGCCGAACGCTTTCAAAGTCAACACCTCCACCAAGAACTTTCCTTGCCTGAAAAACTTCACTCGCAGCCAACAGCAGAGAGAAGGAAGAAGAAACCAGCCATCCTGTCTGCGGATAGGATGAGGGCAAACAACCTACGCACTACCAAGAACTCTACACGCTCTAACTCTGTACCTTTCGGCGCTCGCCCGGCCAGATATCAGCCCGCCAGTACTCGACATCAAGATGTGGACGTGAGCATACTAATCGACTTATAGAATACTCAAATACTTTAATACAAACTATTAAACTACTCTTCTCTCCGAGCTCTGGAAAAGAGTGATACATGATCTCATCTCTGTAGAAGAATAGAATGAGGCCATAGGAACGAACCTTCGCGCCCATTCTTGGGTCGGATAATTACTTCGATAATTATTCGGTTGTTTACCCAAGTCCCTGTGATACATAGAGTGATACATAGACTGATACATAGATATAACTACGACTAATGAAGATGATCACGATCGACGAATCCATTTTTGTGGGTGGTTTATGCGAGCGTGAATGTCGACACCTGCAGATTTTTATATATGTATAGGAACCGTAAAGGATGTCGTTCACCGCAGAAATACGACTACATTGCTACCTTTCCGCAACAAATTCAAAACGCATATGCTGCAATTCCACTGGAAGCATTTATCATCGTTGCTCAAGCAGTGGTTCATCCTGCACGTAAACATCTGGAAGCTAATTTACAGCACTCTGAACATCTCCTGAAGTGTAAAATGATGGCTGAATAAATTTCGTATTCAAACATTTATACAAGCTTCTATCTTCCTAAAGTACAATCTTTAGGAAGATCTTTTTGAGAATTCTGGATGTGTGATGAACCTGAAAACAGATAAACGGAAAGAATAGTCGTACTAAAAGGTTTAAGTTGTGCAGTATTAATCAACGGTTCAAACCGTACCTGTAATTATTGACAAAATTATTAACGTAATTGTAATCTGAAATTTTAGCAGTAAGCACTGAATTTTTCTATACTCCCTGCGACCAATTATTGACAGTATTCAAATCAACACAAGTTAGCACCGGATCCCATTTCGAAACGTTGTGTCTTAACAGAAAATTCTTCCCTATTTTTCACAGACCGATTTTGAGCATCCGTGCCTAAAGACGTTATGGACTTTTCCAAACTGGTGTTGCTGCTGTTTTCAACAGCCACAGCCTCTGCTCTGTACTACGCCGTCGTCAGGGATAGGATCGTGCAGTACCCCTACACCTCACACCAAGTGGACACTCTTTGTGAGTCTCCAGACATTGAGTTGTTGGGCTGTATCTGTCACTATGACATCACATGATACCATCTACCCATATGACTCTACATGATACTCTCTGCCACTATGAATAGAATAGACTGGAATAAAGCTACACAAACGAGCCGTTTGGTCCATTCATGAGCTGCTACCCAAGTCCTATACCGTCTAACATAAATGTATCAATCACGCACATACACCTCAATCACACAGACATTTCAGTTCCTTACATGCACCTTAATCACGCACATGCATCACAGTCTTGCACGATCACAACAGTCATACGCAGGCCCCACGAGTTAAGAAAGATATGGAATCAGCACTTGATAGAACTGGGGGATTCTTTATCCAATGTTTGTCAAGACCATTTTCGAATGTGTTCACAGTGTCAGTAGAAACGAAATTTTCAGGTAACTCGTTCCAGATTCTGACAATTTCACTGAGAAGTTTTGAAACTGAGGTGCTGTGAAGTTTCTCACTTTTAGTTTTTGACCGTCATTTCTGGTTCGCTCGTTACCGTCTCTGTCGAAAAGCCCTTCCAGGGTAACATCGCTAGAACAATGGAAAAATTTATCGGTTAGATGAGTTGTCCTCTCAGTCTTCTTTATTCTAGGGAGATAAGCTTAACCTGCCAAGTGTCAGATGTAGCGACTCTGTCTCTCCTTGTCTACCATTTATGTTTTATTTCAATCCTATTACCAAACTAATTTTATGGTCCACTCTTGTTTTTCCTCTTCAAACATCAGGCACGTGCAGGAAGATGTGTGACATGCAGCCCACGTGCAACGCAGCTTCGTACATTCTCAGTACGTCCACGTGCAGACTTGTGAACGACGTGCCTAGAAGAGTGGTGACCGAGTGGCAAGTCGGCATGGTTACCTTCTCCAAGCAAACGCTAGGTCTGCCCCAAGTACCAGTTAGGTCTGCCCCAAGTACCAGTTAGGTCTGCCCCAAGTACCAGTTAGGTCTGCCCCAAGTACCNAAGTACCAGTTAGGTCTGCCCCAAGTACTAGTTAGGTCTGCCCCAAGTACTAGTTAGGTCTGCCCCAAGTACCAGTTAGGTCTGCCCCAAGTACCAGTTAGGTCTGCCTTAAGTACCAGTTAGGTCTGTCCCAACCACCTGTTAAGTCTGTTCCAAGTACCAATTATAATGACCTCATGTACCAGTCAGGCCTGTACAAGTACCAGTTATGTCTTAAAGTACTAGTTAGATTTGTGCAATACCAGTTAGACTTGTACAAGTACCAGTCAGGTCGGCACAAGTACCAGTCAGGTCAACACAAGTACCAGTCAGGTCAACACAAGTACCAGTCAGGTCAACACAAGTATCAGTTACATGTGTAGGATCTTTACTGACAGCAAAGACCTAAAGTGAATTTTACGAAAGCAAGAACAAACATCTGATTCAGCAAATGATATCAATTTCGAAAGAGGCTAGAAATGTTATTATGGGTAGTGTAAAATTTTAGGGTGAGTCTTGACTGTGGATCCATGGTTTCAGTTGAGACTACGAACATGTTCCTGACGGAGGCGGAGACCAACAACGGTTCCCTGAAGAACCAAAGGGAGTTGTGTGCTGCTGAAACTGGCGCGCTCGTGCAATTCATAGGAACAAACGCTGAGCACAACGAGGCAAAGAAGTTGATTGCAGGTCTGGTGCTGAACCGAGCTAAGGAGCTGTGGTTGTGGTGCAGGAGTGAAATAAGGGGCTGTGGTTGTGGTGCGGGAGTGAAATAAGGGACTGTGGTTGTGGTGCAGGAGTGAAACAAGGCTGTGG
>VCRD01007730.1:3152-14646 GCA_006783055.1 Trinorchestia longiramus
TTTCTCGTGCCAACTTCCTTGAATACCAAGCTGAGTTCTTGTCATGAGTTCTTTTATTCTCCTTGAGTAAGGTCACACGGGCAGACAGATTAGGTTTTGTTAAAGTTGGTTGTTTAACATTCCTCAAGCACAACCAAACTTTACAAAATGTACAGTAACTTTATGTGTTAAATGCTTTCCTCTTTACCATTGTAAGCAATGAACATTCCCTGAGCAAGTCAGAGTGCAGTTTTTGTTAACAGATCAGTTTGTATAACTGTGGCATAATGTATGAATTAGTAATTGGCACCTCAACGGCGACGCCTGAGCTTGAGTGAGGGATGATGCGGGGGTAGCGTCAGTCGTGGGTAGAGCTCTGTCGTGTGTGCGTCGGGACGGTGGTTGTGTGAGCGAGAAACGGCTCAGGTGCAGGTTGTAGGATGGTTGTTCGTTGGAAGTAGTCGTTGTCGTGGAGATTTATACTCGTAAGATATTAGGCTAAGTAGATTCAGTTACTAACACTAGTATAGGGATAATAGTCGCGTGAGTAGAGGTTGTGTGTCGCGCTCGAAAGTTGTTGATGTCGCATCGTCTGCGGTTAGAAGACATCCAGTCGTTACGTGGAGCACCGCTGACGGACGATCGAGCCAAATCGAGGTGAGCGAATTCGTGTTAGAAAATACCGTAGAGTTGCAACTACTAGTCAACAACAATAACTTTTATAAACGACTACATTAATTTTCTACCTAAATAGGAATATTCTCCTATTGGACCAAAATGCTATACGCATCAAACCAGTGTCCTCATATGAGGACAGCCTGTATTTCCTTTCTCTTTTGATATAGAGGATTTTTTGAAGTTTCAGTGTGTTTGTAATCTTTTTTTATGCCACTGTACCTAAAACCATATTAAAATTCGAAAAATTAAAAACTTAGTTAAAACGGGTTAAGATCTCAGTTATAGTTTCTATGAAAGTTCTGGGCTTTGTTATAAATAAAGAAACAACCAGTGAAGACTGGCGTACTGTATCTTTCCTCTTCAAGTTTATAATGGGGGATAATACAACATCCCGTAATAGAATAAAGCTACTTGGTTTAGTTCTCTCTTATAGAGTCATCTCCATCGCTGTAGCCCAACAATCTAAATTCATGTACACTTAGCTAAATTATAACTAAATATTATAAAAATATCTAATTCTAATTGTATTAATCGCGTTAGCTTTGGGGTGTCATCCTAAACTATGTATTATACATTATATCGAGATATTTCTTTCGGATGTTCGATGAGGATAACCGCTTCTTAGTTTCTCTAGACATGAATTTTTTCATACCAGCTTATGAAACCTTAATTATTTCCTATTTTTACATTTTTAAACTTTAATTGAGTACATGTAACTTCATCTTGATTGTTTTCGACTTGTAATCAGTTCGTCACTTACGGTTTAAGTCTGGCGGTATAGAACAGCTGATGCTGCTGCAGCTGCGGCTCGCGAATCCAAGCTCTGACGAAGCAAATTGGGTCATTTAGTACGTATTTTGCGTGGCATGGTGTAATCTTGCCGATATTCCAGCGAGGTGAAATTTATGGTAAAGTTTACTGTGGTTAGTTGTGCTACTGGCGCAGCGTGACTGAATTGCTGTGAATATCATAAAGCCACAAACGGCTATTTAATGTGCGCAATGCCCTTCGTAAGCACTTGAAATCCAGTAACATCTATCGTGTGTACTGGGTCAGATGTGTGCTTAAATGGTTTGTGTCTACTAAATAGCTTGATGCAACTGTTAAAACACCTTGTATCACACACTGACCTGATGGTGACATTACTGTACTTTACGGTTTTATTACCAATTAATATATTTACACAATGACAACTGTAATTTCCTTGTACTGGCATCGTAATTGCGCTCACAAGAATGAATTTAGCATTGTGTAGCTCTCGATTTTAATGATATATTATACTGAATTTGATATTTATGTAATACTTCAGTAGAATCAATACAACTTGAAAAGTATAAATGCTTGTTGTATATGTTCATTTTAACAATAGGCAAATTTTGCTTTGAAGAAATGAATTAAAATAAGGAATTTACTTCCATATGTTTGAATATTTTTAGCAAGTACTGTCTCTACAAATTAGTAAATAAAGTCAAAGTGTTATTGGCTGACATTATATGTCTGACATAAAATCTGTGGGTTACATTGACTCTGTTTCCACAAGCCTGATTGCTTGACAAAACTGTTGTTGAATTATCATCTTATTCTAATTAGTATCTAAATTTGACATTATTTGCTAACATTTTCATTGAATTAAAATTTAATTTATCATTTAGTTACTCCATGTTTGTGTTGTTAAGCTTCTTGTACTCCTCTGTTGGGAAAAGTATTTTACTATCAAATATTTTTTATCAAAATAGCATTCCCTTGTATATTCTTATTTTAAATAATAGAAGGTAATTTCCATTTGTAATTTTTGCTCTCAACAAATATGGCTTCAAGCATTAAAAATAATTTTGAAATGTCTTTTGAGTGTCTGGTATTACAAACAAGCCACTGTCAAGTGCAATGTTACTTTAATGTTCAGTAGAAGTGGCTATGGCTTCACTACTGTGAGCCAAATACTAAACATGTTGAAAATACAATTTACTTACAAAAGAAATTTTGTTTCCAGTGAAGTAATTTACTCAAGACAGAAATTTATTTTCAGTGAAGGAACTATAGCTCTTAATTTTATGTGTGTGCAGCATAAATTAAGCTGTAATTAAGGTGGTCAGGTTTGTGTGGTTGTCTTGATGAGCTTAAACCAAAGACCCAATTGAGCATGTCTAATCCAAATGTTTCATATTGTATCTCAGCCAGGACTGAATACATCTACATATTAATACGCTTACTATCATACCTGTGCGTCACACCTTTCATTGCGGTATCTATCATACGGTTGGGGTTGGGTCACGTTACATTACGTTACTTTGGGTTGGGAATTTTATGAATGTTTTGGTTTTGGAATTTTTTTCCATTTTCTAATTTTTTAAATGGTTTAAATTTGTTGTATTTTTTAAATTACTTTTTAATGTTCTTAATTTTGTAAATTTTCAAATGGTTTAATTTTTTAAATTTTTTGAGTTTTGTGAATATTTTACATTATTATTTTTTAATTTCGTTTACATTTTTTAAGTTGCCTAACATTTTTCCGTATTATATTTTTTAAATTTTTAAATTTTTTATATTTTGTCAGTTATTTGAATTTTTTTAAATTTTAAAAAATGCTGCTAGTGTATCAGTGATACCGACAATACTTTACCTGTGTGCGAACCTGTACTATGCGACCCCATGAAATTACGAATTTTTGAATGTGGCCCTTGCACTGAAAAGTTTGCCCACCCCTGATCTAAAACAATGGAGCAGAGAATAAGAGAACAAAGAGAAGCGGCAAGAGAGCGACAGAGAAGGAGCCGACAGCGCTTGTGAGAAGACGAAAAGCAAACAACTCGTGATAGAAGCAGATTACGAATGCAACAGCAAAGGATGAATATGAGTCAGGAGGAACGAGAATTGCATCTTCAAATCATGAGAAATAGAGATCAAGAAAGTCGAAATGATATGAATGATGTGGAGAGACAGCAATTTCTAGAAAACAGGAGAAACAGATACCAAGAAAGACAAAATGATATGAATGAGGTGGCGAGACAGCAATTTCTAGAGAACATGAGAAACAGTGACCAAGAAAGATGAAATGATATGAACAAAGGGAGAGACAACAATTTCTAGAAAACAGGAGAAATGGAGACCATGAAAGAAGAAATAATAATAATAATAATAATATGGAACACCAGATACATTACACTGGAGCCATGGATTACACTGGAGCCATGCTACTGAACTAACCACAAATTATTCATGGGTCCTGCTAGTAGTGATTAAAAGGGGGTACTTTCTTGAAAGTAAGAAATGTTTTTTAATTTGCAAGTGATTTCTAATTTTATGGTTGCTTAATTCATGAGCAATATAAAGATCCATGAAGGTGTTTGACAGTAGCTTCAAATATGCTATCACGGAAATTGACTAAGGGAATTACATTCTATTTTCTCAATTTCTGTAATCTTTCCAACATTATCAAAATATTTGATGAACTTATATTGTGTCTGTTATGGTAAATTTGTCCTGTAGAATAACAGCTTCTTATTATGTGCACAATCCATGTGGTTTGGAATTATATATGCCAGAGCTAAACTTTAGATGCTACAATTAAATTTTTGCTTCTAACCCATTAATGGCAAAAATTATTTGAGCACTAATCAGCATTAGCACTCAACTCATCAAAGTTAGGCACATACTGCAAGTTGGTGATCAAAGCAAATGGCACAAGATGCTGTTGTAATGTGTATCAAACCTATGCAATACTGCCTTGTCTGTTGAAGCAGGCAAAAATCTGCTACTAGCCTGTAGTGTAAGTTTTTCAGGATGGGCACATGCGTTTTTGTTGAGCATCAATGGGTTTATGTTAAATTGAAGCTATTGGTTCTAAATTATAGCTATTGGTATTGAATGAATTATTTGTGTTGCTATAGTTATAAAGATTTGACTAGATGATTAAATTTCATTAAATAAATGTCTAACATCAATGTCCATTTTCAGATAAATCTTGCATCTTGAGCTATTGGTACCTACATTGTGTGTATACAAGCAGCATTAAGAAGTGAAGATGTCATATGACTATGAGAGCTACGAGGAGCCCCTGGCAGGGGGCAGCAACATGGAGTTCTCAGAGAAGTCCATTCGCATGGCCTTCATCAAGTATGTTTGGTTTGGTTGCACAGTGTTGTTACCTTCTTTGTAAATCATCATCTGTATCATCAAAATAGTTTATTGCCATGTCATTTTTTGATGTCCTATTTTTTCAGTTGCTGCTGTCTAACAACATGAGGCAAAAATTCAATATAGGAAACTTTTTTTGAGTTTTTCACGCAATTGGATGTAAAGAACTTAAAAATATTTTCAGTATAATGAAAGGGGTAGGGAAGATTAGAATCTATGTACAATTAATTGTTAAAATTTCCAGGGATCCATTAGTGAATAACACATTAACTTCTGGTCTGAGTTGTATGGTTGTGCCATGTTAGTGTCATGTTCAACTAATTTAAATGGCATATATTTTACTATACCATTTTCCATTGTTTTGATCATCAAAATGGACTGTATTTTATGAATTGATGTGTTGCAGTCGTTATCATTTAAATTTACAGCATTCAGAAACTTTAGAACTTTTGAAAAATATTCATTTAAAAAATGTAAAAATTTGCATGTGCTATGAGCTTTGCATGGTGCAGGCTTAACCCTTTCACTACAGAGCTCTGTGAGAGCCAGGAATGAGCAAAGCGCAAAAAAATATCAGAATTTTACCAATGCTGAATAACAAAATATTTTAGGCTCAAAATAGAATTGTTTTAAGAAAATACATTAGTTACACCATTATATTTGTTTTTTATAATTACTTATGAAATTTTTTTTCAATTTGTAGCAAATTAAGCATATTCATTAGGTAAAGATAAACAAAATTTTGTACCAATATTTTGTGTATGGTAAACTTCAAAACATTCAAGACATAAGCTGTGTTTATCAATACAGGTTTTACATTGCATCCTACTTTAGGAATTAATTCCATGAAGATAGCAGATACAGCATCGTTTTCTTGGATTCTTTGATTTTTCACTTGTTATTCTCTGAATAAAATGCTTCCCAACCAATCTTGGTACTGATGACCTGAAGGCACTTGCAGGTGTTGTAGAAGATGTAGTCAATCCTTTTACAGCTTAAAGAGAGAAGTCTAAAAATGTTGCTGTCTTTTTTTTCACTAAATTTTAGATACCTAGAGCATCAACTATGTGTATTTGGATATGAGGTGGAGTGGAAGCTTTATATACCATTTCACAGTTTTCCTAATCATTTGACCTTTTCCTATTATTTTGTATTGTCCCTGTTGCATAGGTTTTGTTTTCTAGCAAATACTGGTAGAGCTTTGGAGTGGAGTAGTAATTATCAGTATAGATGTGATGCCATTTTCCAAAATAAGGTATCATCATCAATACCACTATACTTTCTGTTTTAGAGAAAGTGTCAATGGCTTCCATAGTACAACAATAAACTCTACATTCAATAGTGATACCATTTTCATCCACTAATTTGAAGATTTTAATTTCAAATCTAGACCTTTTATTCTTTATAAATTGTCTAAAAATGTCTCTTTCCATAAGAGGTGTGATTCGTCACACCTCTTATGTGCTAGAGCATCATTCAGAAGCTTAATAAAAGGATCAATTTTCCCAAGGCGAGATATATTTTGAGTTGTGATGTCACAAAGGCTCCAGAAAGATAAAATATTGCCGAACCTATCCCTTTTCATCAATTTTGTAAAAATTAAAGTACTAATAAACCCATCAGTTGACCAATAATGAACGATCTTTGGTTTATGAATTATTCCCATCAATACTAACAACTCTATAAAAACCATTTCTTCAGTAGTTGTGGCATACCACTGTTTATACTTAGAATTTGATTTTAGAGTATTCGAAGAAATGAAGTGGTTGGCTTTTTTGTTTGTTTCTGTGACCATATGCTCGAAAATATTATTGGGAAAAAGTTCACTAAAAAATTCAAACATTGAATGAAGATCCCTTGAATTAAAAGCTTCATTTTTACCATCAAAATCTTTCGAATCTGGCGCTCTTCCCTCATTTCCCAAAAGCTTCCAGTGAAAATTGCGGCTTCTCTTTGGGTGTGGTGGATTGAAATCATTCAGTCGTATTATCAACATTATTACCATCACTATCATCGCTAGAACCAACTTCACTTTCAAGCTCATCATCGATCAATATTGTTTCAATGTCTTCACTAGAGAGATCAGCTGCGCGATATGTTCGCTTCGACATGCTGGTAGGGACAGAAAAGAAAAAACATTGGTGCTTAAGTATTCCAAGTTGCAAAAAATCACAAGATTAATGATAAGACTGTATTAGAACGAAAAAATCATCTCAAAGTAGAACGGGCTTCATATGAAACTCGATAGAAACTGAATGATCCTCTCATTCATGAATTCCTGTAACTCTGTTTTCATGAATGAGGATTTCATTCATGCGCAGCGAAAGGGTCAAACAGTGAGCTATTTACCGTATATGGCATACAATGCTGTTAAAGTATTGAATCAGATTTTTAGTTATTCAATTTGCTTTTCTATTTATCGAGGCAAAAGTGTTTATTTCTATCCTCTACTGTCTTGTAGCCATGAGGCAAGATATCACTGGATAAACATACTTCGTCAGCTTCTGAGTGATAGTTTTGTGTGAGCATGAATGGCTACTCTTGTATAGTTTGAGTGAAATTTATCACCTCACTTTACAATCTAAAATATCTTCATTTCAAGGCAAAATTTCTCTGTTTCCTTAGCAGGCCTAAATTACTTGCCTGTATTATATATATCATATGTACTCAAATTATTATTTATTGTTTCTTCTTGCACATTATTTTATTACTGAAAATTATTTAGTGAACAACCTCACACAGGAAAGTGATGTTGATCCTGATGGCCCAGCTGACCGTAACATTTGGGATCATAGCTTTATTTACGCTGGTGGATGATGTGCGAGAGTACACCCAACTCAACCAATGGCTCTTTTGGGTGGCTCTTGTACTGAGCCTAGTGTGTCTCTTCACTCTGGCCTGCTGCAGTAGCATCAGGAGACGCCACCCTCTCAACATCATCTTTCTGGGCATTTTCACGGTCAGTTGCACAGTCGTTTGATGCTCATTATTTTGTTTGTTGGTTGTTAATAGTATCTGTCCTTTTCAAATATCTACAGTTGCTCTAGGCCAGTGGTTCTTAACCTTATTGGAGGTACCGAACCCCACGAGTTTCATATGCGCATTCACCGAACCCTTGTTAATTAGAAAAATAAAATGATTTTTTCAAATTCAAAACATAGGTATATATTTTACTGGTGCACAAAATGAATCGTGCATCAATATCACTGTGTTCAAAGAAGGAAATTATCAAAACATGATATTCACACAAAAAAATAATAATGAATATTTGCTGCAAATCAATGTGGCTTCTGTTGCCTTTCAGAGACCAGTTCAGAAATGCGCGGCTTCACCTTGGCAAGTGCCACTCTCATGTCATTTTCACAACAAAGTCTGTTCCTTTTCTTCGTTTTTATGTCCAGCATCCTCGAAAAGGATTGCTCGCAAAGATGTGTTCTAACAAACGGTATGAAAATCTGCAGAGTTTTCTTAGCAATAACAGGGTACGTTACCATTTATTGACACCAAAACGTTGAAAGCGTTATTGTTCTGAAGAGTTGCTTTTCTGAATTTCAAAGATTTCATAGAGGTATTCATCATTCACATCTGTTGTCTCAACACTAAACGTGAACGGATGTCTCCCCCATGATATGACTCTCTTGTAGGGTAGCATCTGTCAAGAGACTTTACAAGCCCATCTGAGTGCGTGGCAATTGCTTGCTTCAGTTCCGCGGGCACAGAAATGTCTCCGATTCTAGATACATCTACGATCTTACACAGTCGTCCAGCAGAGGAATGTTTGCGAAGTTATTGTTCTCTGTTCGTCGTTTCCATAACATTAGCTTTTTTTGAAAAACTTTCGGGTTCTCCTCCGCTTCGATGATGTTGAATCTACCGCCCTGCATCTTTCGATTGTGATGATTGATAATTTATGAAGGCTCCGCCTCACATGAAAGCAGGCGGTCAGCTAAATACGCCCGACCAAGGAAATAGAAGTCCAATACTTTAAGGTCCACAAAATGCAGGACTACATAAGCATGAAAGTTCCCTTTGAAGATGCAGGGAAGTTACTGTTTCTTGTATTTAGATTCTCAAATTTTGGTTAACATAGCTAATTGGCACAATTGCTTGTTAGTTAAAATATTTGCGTACGAGTCGAGTTTTCTTTACTGTTTATACAGCTGCGTTAAAGCTCCACCCCATTGACATTGCGGTCAATTGTGTATGGACCTTTGTTCTTACCAGGCAAAGTGAAGTTGAGTTTCGTGAAAAGCTTTTCTTGTTATAATGACCCTCCTATTAGACTAATAGATTTCTCAATGAAGAGTTTTTTGATGGTAAATTTAACAGCAAGCCTCTGTTGAGTATAGTTAATAAGAATACTTCTTCACTTTAAATTAGCATCCAGTAATCAGAATAGCTCATGAACATTGCTTCTATCTCAAAAATTTAATTGAAGTTTCTGTGCAGTTTCAGGGAGTACTTGGAGAACTGGTTACCACTTAAATTATGAATGTGAAACTCGTGAACTTCTGTTCAGTTTAGAGATGAAGTTCTGTATAGGTGATACCTACTCTCCGTTGCACCATAATTGGTGTGGATGTTGCATGTTCATTTAATTAATTTAATTTCAAAGTTTTTCAGAGTAAATTTTCCAATTTGTTTTTGTTGCGATTCATAATAGCTTACTGGTGTTGAGTTCTGCTTCTACTGGTGTTGAAAATATTTTTGTCTGGAGTGAAACATGACAAGCTTGTGTGTGTTAGAGAAACACTAATTTTACAGTCATTTTTATGGCGGATTGTTCTTTACTAAGTAAAATAGAAACGCAAAAGTGACGTAATTGTAGTTTTTGTCAGTACTGTAGATGAGTATTAACAATACAAATAGTTCTTGAAAGTAGCGTAACATTTCTTGCAATTGGAAGCTCTACTGAAGCAACATTTACTATCACAGTCAATTAGTGTTACCTCTGCAACCATATTCCGTAGTGCCGAGTCATCGTGTGACCTTAGCTCGGCTAATTGAACCTTGTTCCTCCCCAGGTCTGTGAGGGCTTCGTGTTGGGCTGCGCGAGTGCCAGCTTCCAGAAACAGGAGATCCTGATGGCTGTAGGCAT
This sequence comes from Trinorchestia longiramus, assembly GCA_006783055.1. Classification (NCBI taxonomy): domain Eukaryota; kingdom Metazoa; phylum Arthropoda; class Malacostraca; order Amphipoda; family Talitridae; genus Trinorchestia; species Trinorchestia longiramus. The sequence continues at coordinate 13,042 of VCRD01007730.1, forward strand.
CTGTGTTGCTATCACCTTCGCCCTCACCATCTTCGCCTTCCAAACCAGGTTAGTTCCCGCACTAATTCATCGCTTTTTATCTAGTATGGATGACAGGTCTTCAGAGGGTTTTATCATACTCTTGTCACTTGGATATTTATTCACATACTACACAGGATGTGTAGCTTGGCTTCTGTCTCCTACAGTCAAAATACCAATTTACGTTAACTATTTAGAAGGAGTGAATGAATATGCTGCCACATGCTTCACAAAAGATTGGTAAGAGAGACAATGGTGAAGTTAAAATTGTTTGAACCTTTAGAATAGTTCTGTAGCAAGCATTCTGTGGAGCCTAGTCTAAAAGAAACTACTGTTGTCAAGATAGATCATTGAGGTCAGCGTTCATGTAATGACATAGTGCTTGAGCGGCGAGAGATGCAGCTGGTGATAGAGGTGTTGCATTGATCTGTATCAAAATTAAAGTATTTTTGTATCCAGGATCGACTTCACAATGATGGGCGGCTTCCTGTTCGTAGGCCTCATGGTCCTCATGCTCTTTGGCTTCCTCACCATCTTCTTCCATGACCGAGTAAGTTTTTTGAAGAGGTCTGGGTAATTAATAAATCCCATCATACTGGATTATACGAAGTAAATTTTCTGCTTAAGATTGAACAACTGTCGCACGTCAAGCCAGCTTCTTTCGCACTCGGGTAAGAGCTATGATTGCGCTTGATCATTTCACTCCAGCTTTCCTTCAGTAATTAGTGAACGTTTCTCTACTGCCACACAAGAAATGGCAACAGTTGTTACCTGCATGTTCATTAGTTTTAGCTTTAGTATAGGTAGGTCTTGAATATTTGTTGATGCCCTTTGATGTTTCTTTGTCTCATAGAAGTGACTAAAGCAAAGTATAATGTATGGCTTTAAAACTATAATGTATGAGTCACTGTCATTGTATCATGAATTCCAGTATTTCATAGCTGAGAATGCTTAGTAATGCACGTTCTTAAAATGTTACGTAAGAATTGTACGTTTGTGCAACTACGAATATATGAGGGTTCAAATATAAAAGGTGTGGCAAAAGTCACATGATATATTTAGAATTAATTTATGCAAAAACTACTTGAGATAGAAACTTCAGGTAAATTTCAAACGAAAGAAAGGGTTTTGGAGTTTTTATTTAAATAGGATATCATCTAAATGTCCGCCATGTTGGTTTATGCACATGCGCATTCTTTTCGTAACAGAATCCATCACTTTTCTTAGCATCTAGGGAGGAATGTTGCGAATCTCTTGAGAAATGTTCTCTTTCAAATGTTCCAAAGTACGAGGCCTATTAATGTATACTTTTGCCTTCAAGTACCCCCATAAAAAGAAATCCAAAGGGGTCAAATCACAAGATCTAGGAGCCCAAGGAATCCCACTTCACTCACAAAAGGTTACTGTCTGGTGCGGTATGACAAGTGAAAGGATTATTGGTCCCTATTTTTTTGAAAACCAGAATGGAGAAACTGCGGCTGTGACTGGAGCTGCATATCGAGAATTCATTGAAGAATATTTAAGACCTCAAATTCAAGATGGGAATATGTGGTTTCAACAAGATGGTGCAACAGCCCATACAGCAAA
>VCRD01007731.1:0-20156 GCA_006783055.1 Trinorchestia longiramus
ATCTTCAGTCTCATTTCTTCCGCTTCTGAAACGACTAATCCATTTGTAGGTTGCTGATTTCTTTGGGGCATTGTCACCATAAACTGGTTCCAGAGAGTCATTGATTTGGCTGTTCTTCCACCCAAGCTTCACCATGAATTTGATGTTTGTCCTGGCCTCGATTTTGGCAGATACCATGTTGCTTGAACGGTTACTGCCTTGCAAATGGCGGCACCGCGTTGTAACATTCATTTAAGAGTTCATGTGAGAACACGTTGGTACATGTATGTTCTGGTGCATTAATATCATATTCTTTTCATATAATTTTCAGTTATGTCCATTTTCCATGAACTTTTTGAAGCCCCCTCGTATAATCGACTATGTATCTCCATCTCTCTGTACCTGTGTGTGCCCGTCCCATTATTTCCTATCTATTACTGATGAAAAATTATTGAACTGAAATCAGAACGGGTATGCATGTATTACGAGCATTGTATTGTGGATACCAATGGTGCCGACTCACTACAAAACACGCCATTTGTTCCGTTATTAACTTCCTTCTCTTACACGGATATTTTATCATTAGGTAAAATATAAAATGAAAGTTCAGTATATTTTCAAGAAAAATATTCTGATTCTGATGGTACCACGGGTAAAACTGAAAAATGTATTTATTTCATAGATCTTTAATTTTCTTACTTTTGAATCAAGGAACTTTAATGGGTACTATTGGGCCATGTTATCATTAGATAAGATGCACAATGGAAGTCCTGTATATATTAATGTAAAGTATTCATTTAAAACACAATAATTCATTGTAAATCTTCAATGCATTTATCTTTATAATGATTTCAAATGAGTCAAATCTAAACCGTGGAATTTCCATGGGAAATGGCTAGTTTCATATAAACCCAACATGGGCAACTTGATTTTTCAACTGAACAAAATAAGTCATGTTTTGTCATTCAATGTCACTCACATTTGATGTATTTTCACCCAACTCATGAATGAAGCATTTAAAATATGGGACTAAAATGTTTGCTCATACTTAGAAATATTGTAATTATACAAAAATAATACAAAAAAATTACTTCACAGAAGGAACCATAGGAGATAACAAAGAGAAATATGTTAGAGCAAGAAAATCTTGTGAAAAATCTAGACTTTGTTAAAAGATGATTGGAATCAAACTTAAACACTATAAATGTCTTGCAAGACTCCAAGATCTTACCTTTTCTTTTGTACATTTACTAGGTGCATTGAATGGCCAGTTCTTGAAGGTCTTTAGTCTATTTTTCTCAAAGAAAAGATTCAACTCTTTCTTTTCAGCCATGATCAATCTTGCAACACAAAAAACAAAAATCATTACTAAGCAAAAATACAAAAATAACCAGTTTAGTGCAGACACAAATTCAAATGACAATATTTTACACAAATTTATACAGTAGCCTTCAAAAATATAAGTGCATTTTCTTTGTTAATGCTCATTTCTCCAGCTTGCCCACCCTCATAGCATGTATTGTAGATATGATAAAAAAAAAGTTAAATTACCAAATTCTGCATGAGGTGCCTAAAGCATCAACAGTAATTAGTTATATTTTGGATGTTAGTCAATCTCACCCATATTGAAGTACTTCCAAAAATTTTATCAGTATTGGCAATAATAATGAGGGGATACCAATTAGCTTTATTATTATCTGTCAGAGAACTAGATGATTTATTTTAATTTCCTCTTAACATAGAGGTAAATATTTTATGCATTTTTCTTAAATTTTAGAGACAATTCAGTTTTAAACTTTAATAACAACTATCCAAAACTAGAACACCTGAATAATTTTCTTCCTGAGATCATTGAGCTGGATTGAAGATGCAGAGTTCTAGTTAATATGAAAGTCAAGCTTATAATCAAAGTTAAAATATTTCATATATAAAATAAAGGAAATATGGGTACAAGCTCATGTCAAGATTTAAATAGGTAAATTATTTAAGATACACCACTTTTAAATTTTGTTACAGTAAATTCATGTTGCCATGATACACTTGCATTTATTTCCATCATTTTATAAACTTTTTCTTTCATATTGCCACACTCAATTACAAAAAATATACTTTTATTATTGAATTATAGAACAATCTAACCACAGAATTATTTTTTATTCTTATTATTATCTAATAAATTAGTACCTGGTAATGCCCAAGATCACTAGGATCAATTTTCCTACTTAAATTGAAGTAACCCACAATGAATGCCTAAAAAAACATTCATAGATCTTAACAAAAGATTTGCAACTATTTCTTTCTTTTCTTATTAATAAGCCAACATTTGCAGTAATCTATGCATGGTAAATTTTGAAGAGTTTACAACTGAACTTGGTTACCTTGACAACATGGCTGTAATTAATCACATTTCTAACATTCACTGACAAATTTTAGATCCCTTTATTACAACCTTCAGACCTTGGAGGTAAATATGTAATTGTACCTTCACTCTCAAATGAAAAAAGTTCATTTACATTAAATTTTAAAGACTGTTTAGGAGACAACCATGCAACTAGCTGGTACTGAGAAACACTGTTCATGCATTTACCAAAAATTTTCACTTAAAATCTAACCAACACACTTGCCATACTCTACAGATAGGATAGAAAGGAATATGTTTTTTTTCAAGGTTTTTTTGCATTATTAAGTCTCAAACCATTGTTCTAAAATAATAGATATAGAAGGAAATAAACTACATCTATTAAACAATGAATGATATTAAGATCTCTGCTGCAATGTGCAGACCGGTAATGATTCAAATCAAGTTATAAGCCACTTTAATGTACCATCACATATTTAATTTTTTTCTTCAGAAAATAAGCACACTATAATGAAGAACAAAAAATACAACAGCAGTATATCACTACATCATCTAATTCAATTTCATTCACTCAGTACAAAGTCTGCTTGGTTACTACCCTAGAATTACTGCTAGTGTTTCACTATAACTAAATTCATGTGAAAACTGAAAGAACAATCTTGAAGTACATGATATAATTAATGGAAATGCATCTCTCCAATAGGCTATGAGGAATTAGTACAATGACCTCATTACAAAAGCTTAAAGCAACTTACAAGTTAAGTATAATAGCTTCAAGCTAAACACAACGGTCTTAGACTTAGACTTAGATTTGAGGGCCAGCGTTTGGCTGGGGCCTTTAATTTCCTCTAAAACACACACACAAAACAGGATGGCATCCTAAAGTTTTTCTCCTGTAAGCCTGGGTCGTCGAAAAAAATTTCTCTAGGACCACCCTAGGTTATTCAATGAAAATGAACCAGCCAAGTGAGGGCATCACTGGGAGATCCAGCTTGTCACAAACAGCCCCACATGTTTTGTCGTAGTTAGACTTAGACTTAGATTTGAGGGCCAGCGCTTGGCTGGGGCCTTTGTAACGGCCTTTAATTCCCTCTAATAATACAGACACACATACAACAGGATAGCTTCCCAGAGTTGTTGAGCGGTGTTCAAATATAGCGGGCGGAAACACTCAAACACTCAAACTTCCGCAGTCACAAACACAACTTGTAGTCTGAGCATTAGAGTGACAATTATTATTTTACTGAAAACACTGAAATTTCTACTTATTCTGTATTTATTTTTAAATAAAAAACCATTTTCTTCTAATTAAGCAGTACTGATATGTTTTCTAGTACAGATATTTTCGTATAGTCTACCAACGAACGTCGCAATTTTTCACAAAAGTACAGTATTTGTAGCCAATATCATAACGTTCTCCGTTATGATTACTGTGTGAAGATTAAGTAATATCCATCAGCTAAGTGTAATAAATCTTGTGTTGTGCAGCCACCGTGGTCGAGTGGTCTGCGGCCTGTGTTAGGTATCAGGTCTCTGCTTCGGACAGAAAGACCGCGGGTTCGAAACCCGGCCATGAAGACGAGCTGTTTCTCGTTTCACGCCGTGAGCTCGCACTTATCGGTAAGCCCTCAACACATCCCAGGACCCCATGGACACATCCCAGGATCGTCGCATGGAGCTCATCATCCTTACTTTTAGAACGTTAACCTTAAGAATTTGAAAAACCAATGTACTAATGTCTATGTACTGTGTACTTGATTGGAAATAAAGTTGTTTGTTTGTTTGTTTGTTTAATACTAGTGATATGAAATTTACATAATTAGTTTATTGTATTACATCATATAACTGTTGTTAAGCCTATGTAGTAGTCGCGACTCTACGGTATTTTATGATGCGAGTTTGTTTACCTCTGTTTGCTTTGTTTTCCAGTCAGTGACTAATGTGCACGACCGTTTAGGGAACGAGTTATTTTTCTATAGTAATTATTTCGTGGGTGATGTTCTTCGAGAGAAGTGATACAGTCGACTTCGTGGCTTGCAGATTTATTATTGGACACGATCGAAATCAGAGCAGAAGGTAAAGCCAAGATCGAAGATCGAAGTTGAGAACTTGCAATCCTTAAACCGAGACTGGAACTGATACTGAACTGAAATCGAAACTAAAACCTGAAACTGAAACCTGCCCGAGTAAGGACCCATAAGTAACTCGAAATAATACAGAATTTAGCAAGAGGAATTAATATCATGAGACAACATTATAAAACAACTATTGAGTAAAACGCTAAGGCATCGTACCTAATTAGCTGGCAGTCAAAGAAATACAAAAACGAGATGCAGATATGCAGCTTTTACCCGAGGCCATGAAATTTAATAACTGTATCAAAATGGCTGGTCGATCTTTCAGTATGCCCGTCATAAATAACCGGAGTGATACAAAATTAGACAATGACTTTGATGGCTGATACAATAGTAATTATACAAAATATTCTATCATTAGATTAATTATAATTCTTGGAGTTACGTGAATCTTTAGAGTCACCACTTTAGGGAACGAGCCACTTTAGGGAACGCGTTATTTTTCTGTAGTGATTATTTCGTGGGTGGCGTTCTTTGAGGGAAGTGATACAGTTGACTTCGCTGCTTGCAGATTTATTCATGAACACCATCAAAATTGGAACACCAATTAGGGCCAAGATCCAAGACCAAAACTGAGAGCTTGTAATCAGTAAACCGAGACTGGAACTGAAACTGAACTGAACCTGAAACTGAAACTGAAACCCGTCAGAGTCACTCTGGGGTCACCATTTTAGGGTCCCAGTGTCCATTTTTCTGTATTAATTATTTCGTTGGGTGATGTTCTTCCAGGGAAGTGATACGATCGTCTTCGTAGCTTGCGGATTTATTCATGAACACGATCAAAATTAAAACAGCAATTGGGGCCAAGATCGAAGACCAAAACTAAGAGCTTGTAATCAGTAAACCGAGACTGGAACTGAAACTGAACTGAACCTGAAACTGCAACTGAACTGAACCTGAAACTGAAACTGAAACCTGCCCGGATAAAGACCCATAAGTAACTCGAAATAAATACAGAATTTAGCAAAAAGAATTAATATCACGAGACATCATAATAAGACAACTATGGAGTTAAATACTAAGGCATCGTACTTAATTAACTGGCAGTCAAAGAAATACAAAAAACGAGATGCGGATATGTAGCTTCTACCCGGGGCCATGAAATTTAATAACTGTATCAAAATAGCTGGTCGATCTTTCAGTATGCTTGTCATAAAATACCCGAACGTAGAGACTTGAGTGAAACGAAATTATACAATGAATTTGATAGCTGATGCAAAAGTTATTATTCAAAGTGTTCTATATTTGGATTAATTATAAATCTTGGAGTAACGCAAATCAAAGCACAACTTCATATCTAGGCAAAGCTAAAATGATAAGTTTAGGGAATATATGGTAGGTAAGTGAAACACATTACTTCCTAACACATTGTCAATGGAAAATTTACCCGTCAGAGAGACTGAGAGTGCGAATAAAATTGCTGTTCACTGGGTAACGGTTGCGAGGAAACTGACGGCCACCTAGCCTATAGGCTCGTGGTTGACTACGGTCTCCCATAGACGAGGGTTACAATTTTGAAGCCGCAACTACGACTAAATTTTCCCTTTAAAATACTAGTCTCAAATGACGGGAAATAAGTATAAAAACTAACTAAAATATTACTAAAATACATCATATTTTTGTAACGACTCCTAGATCATTTTAAATCAATTACCATATATCTGAGGCACTACAACCGTACTCAATGCGGACACGACAACTGCCAACCGTGACACACCACCTCTATTTACGTGACAAGTATTTCTATGCTATTGTTAGTAAATGAATTTACTTAGCATACTATTCTACGAGTACAGATCTCCACAACAATAAATACTTCAAACATACAAACAATATTTTAACCCGTAGCCGTGCCTCTTTTCGCTCACACCAACACACAACCCCCACATGACGCTATCGCGCTGTAGCATGACCTGCTACCCCTTTAAAGCTTATAAAATTACAAGTATTAAAATAACCTTCATTTTTTGTAATAAAAATAGGCCTAAAATTCGAGTGATTTTTACGAACTCTTTACAATTAAAACGTGCATATTTAGTGCACATTATAATATTAATATTAAGAGCGTTAGCCAGAGAGTATTTTCAATCAAAACTGTTTCTGGCAACATTCTCACGCTCGTTATCTAGACGTAGCTCTCCCAGCCACGCCACTCTTGAACTTCAACATGTGACGTTAGGTTATAATTCCCTGGTGAGCATACCATGTCTTAAGTATTTTTAGACTTTCTTAATTTTTATGTTTAACTTGCCAGTGTATCTGTGTTCTTTGGTGATGTTTAGATTTTCAAGTGTGGTTTCTTCACTGTGAATTATTAGAGCAAAGTCAAGTGTTAGGAATTGTTTCTATTGGACAACTGTGATAAATCAGTGACTGTGCTATAGTAAGTGATTCAACATTGTTCATTACTATTCTCACAGGACCTCATATGAACAGGTCAATCCTAAAGACAGTTATAAGTCTAGCCTGCAATTTCCTCAGGTGTAGATTTTCATAAATATACAGCTTATAGCATTTATCCCTAATTTTGTCACCTTAAGACTTATTTTATTTCCTTCATATGTGGTTTTATCTGTATTATTACAGACCTAAAAGCTACTTCTTTGAAGACCTTAAACTAAATTATTCTGTGGTCATTATTAAATTCAGATTTATGAATATTGAAAGGGTAAGAATGAACCCTGTTTTATTTTATGTAAATTTCCTTACTTTTATTTTATGTCAATTTTCCTGATGTTGCTAAAATTGGTTTCTAAAAAAACCACAAGCAAGTCCTAAAGACTTCTTCCAAGGATAATTTGTTTCTGCTTCTATCAATAACTTATAAAATCAATTTAATTAAGCCCCTACCTCATTGTAAGAATGTGAAACAAAGAACTTGATTAAATGGTGAGTTGCTTGATAATAATCCTTACCAAATGCGGCCTTCTGCACTTTGCTCTGGCATATTGTGAGAATTATCAATGGGACTTGTGATGTGGTTATAATCCGTGTATATATGCTCATCACTTCACCATTACGTGTAGAATTTGGGGGACCATCTGCCATCCACTCACTTGGAACCCACTCACTTTGAACTCACTGAGACCACTCAACTGTGAACCTACCTACTACACTATATTATACCAGCTGCACTCGCACACTGATACGCCACATACTGCACCTACTGTACTGGTGCAACATTTCGAGCCACAGTCGCTATAGCTCCGGACTGGCCTTCACCCCTGAAGCTGGACTGGCCTAACCATCATCTGGACGCTCTAGACTGGCTCAATCATCCCAAGAATTTCCAAGCTATTTCTCGTGCCAACTTCCCGGAATACAAGCTGAGTTCCTGTGATGAGTTCTTTTATTCTCCTCGAGTAAGGTCACACGGGCAGTTAGATTAGGTTTTGTTAAAGTTGGTTGCTTAAAATTTCCCAACCAAAAACCAAACTTTACAGTGCACCACCAACTGAGGGGTGCTCAACCAGTACCCCTCGCAAAAGCATAGGCGTCTCTGTTGAGGTATCAATTACTAATTTATACATTATGCCATAATAACTTTTAAATGCATAATATTAAAGCCCCTTATTTTACAGGCATACACACTCGTATATAATAGAGTGTATCTCTATCTCATTATTTGTGTGTCCGTCCTATTACTTCCTATTAATTATTGAATAAAAATTATTGATCTGAAATCAAAACAGGTATGCATATATTATAAATATTGTATTGTTGTATACCAAAAACGCCAGATCACTATAAAATATTGAATTTTTTCCGTTATTAGCTTTCTTTTCTTACACGGGTATGTTATCGGCAGATAAGGTACATAATGGAAAATCTGTTTATATGCTTGAAAAATATTCAACTTCTGATAGTTCTACGAGTAAAACTAAAAAATGTATTTTAGTTTATAGATCCTTAATTTTATAACTTTTTCCAAGAAATTTCAACAGGTACTATCTAGGCCACGTTGCCGGTAGGTAAGATACGGAATGAAACTTCTGTATATATTCCTTTAAAAGACAATAATTTGTCATGGTGTGGTGCATGGTATCAAAGATACCATACACCACAAGGAGAGCTAAACTGAAGCGTACCACCTGGATAACAAATAAAATAAAACAATTCTGCAAAGTAAAAAAACTTACCTACACAAATTTAAATGTAACAAATCGAACAACTCTCTACAAGACCGTTATAAACATCATGTAATGGCCCTCTGGAAAAAATTAACGAAACAAAACGAAAGCACTTCCAAAAGGAACGACAAACAGCAAAGAAAAATTCATAGCGAACCTGGGAAATCATCAAAGAAATAGCACATTACAAAGATTTAAAAGAAGAGAAGAAATTCGAAAATCTATTGGAAACAGCCACTAATTTCGACACTTTCTTCTCTGAAGTCGGTGCAAAAATCTTCGACGAAGTATCCAAATCTACTCCACACAAACCTGTTGATGTTGGCTTAAGTCCTGCCCAATTACTAAGTACAACTAACACATGGAGACCAAATCCAGTTAGTCTTTAGGAAATACGTAAAATCTTATGCTCGTTGAAAAATACAAAAACAGTTGGATATGATAACATAAGCCTTCAATATATCACAGACAGTTTCAATGTTACAACACCATTACTTCCTTTGATAATCAATACTTCTACTGCTACAAACAAATCCCCGGATCAGTGGAAATATTCCATAATCAAACCGTTGCATAAAGCAGGTGACATCTATACTGCATCGAATTACAGGCCAATTAGCCTTTTACCAGTCTTATCCTAAATGCTAGAAAAAGTAATATCAGATCAACTCTCAACACATTTGGACAAATCTAACTTACTTCATCCAAACCAGTATGCTTACAGAAAACATACCAGCACCCACGACGCACTGCTTTGACATCACTGAGAAAATATACAGTGACATTGACAAAAAGAACGTCACTCTCTTGCTTTCGCTTGAACTCTTCAAAGCTTTCAGCAGTGTTGAACATACACGGCTTCTGCAGAAAATCTCTAACTTAGGAATCGACTCACAGTGGTTTCAGAGCTATCTATCAAACCGCTCTCAAGCAGTTTGACTAGAAAACACGATTTCATCCCCCATACAAAACGATTTCGGCGTTCCACAAGGTTCTATTCTGGGCCCACTTCTGTTCTCTATTTTCATCAATGATTTCCCATCCATGCTCTCAAACACGAGAATTTCTATGTACGCAGATGATGGACAAATTGCAATGAACAGCCAAACTATCTCACACGAAAACAAATGCTGAAAGACTTTTAAAACACGTAAAACCATGGTACGATCAAAATGGTCTCAAGCTTAACGCAAACAAGAACACAATAAAAAAGCTCCCAAATTTAACTGTAACGTTAGGAAATGACATTATTGAACCAGTAGGAAAAGTAACAAATTTGGGCGTCTGGTTTGATCAAAACATGTCTGTCACATTCCATGTGGAGAAAACATCCAACAAAATTAACTGTACATTAATGTTCCTTCACTGCGTGAAGAACATGCTTGACGAGAAAACTAGATTATTAGCCATCCATTCTTTAGTGTTATTATGCTTCGACTACTATGACTTGGTCTGGGGAGATATATCTTGTAGGGCCTCGGAAATATCGTAATTAATTTAGAATGATCTTGAAGTCGATACAAAAATACGATGTATTTTAGTGATATTTTAGAGTTAATTTTCACACGAATTTCACGTCATCTGAAACTAGTATTTAAAAGTTAAAAATTCAATCGTAGTTGCAACTTCAAATTGTAACCCTCGTCTATAGAAGATCATTGTCAACCACGAGCCTTGAGGCTTAGTTCCCAACAGTTGTCTCAACTGTCGCCCTGTTAGCAGCAATTCTATCAGCGCTATCAGTCTCTCTCTCACGGGTAAGTTTCTATTGACAATGTGTTAGAGAATTTTGCCTTTCACTTACGTACTGGATATTCTTTGAACTTGTCTTTTTGCCGAGCCTATATGTTCCCCTGTAAGTTTAAGATTTCCTTTTTGAAGCAGTTTTGATACCATGTGTACGTGACAGATTGTATGGCAAACATCTCATTTCAGTGTGGTTACGTTTTCATTTAAACGATTTGAATTGTGTTTGAAGTTGTCGTGCTTGGGTTCGTGTGACTCCAAAGATTTATAATTAATAAAAATATAGAACATTGTGAATAATAACTATTGCATCAGCCATCAAATTCATTGTCTAATTTCGTCTCACTCAAGTCTCTACGTTCGAGTATTTATGACTGGCATACTAAAAGATGGAACAGCCCTTTTGATACGGTTATTCAATTTCATTGGCCTCGGGGAGAAGCTGCCTATCGATATTTCGGTTTGTGTTCCCTGTAGCAGCCAGCTAATTAGGTACGATGTTTTAATGTTTTACTCAACAGTTGTATTATAAAATTGCCTTGTGCTATTGATTTTTCTTGCTAAATTCTGTATTTATTTCGAGTTACTTATTGGTCCTTATCTGGGCAAGTTTCAGTTTCAGGTTTCAGTTTCGGTTCAGTTCAGTTTCAGTCCAGTTCAGTTTCAGTTCCAGTCTCGGTTTACGGATTTCACGTGCCCAATAATAAATCTCCAAGCTACAAAACCGATCGTATCACTTCCTTCGAAAAACAACCCCCACCAAAAACAATGACAACAGAAAAATAACTTCTTCCCCTAAATTGGTGACCCCTGTGAAGAAATACCCTTCTTTAAAACATTCAAATGAAGCTCAAGAAACAACCCAAGTTAAGAAACATTCTGCAAAAAGTTCATATCAAGCTCAAGAAACAGCCCCAGTGAAGAACAACAACGCCGTTGACGAACACTTCCCTGTGAAACTCGATCCTTCTCCAGCCAACGGCCGAGAGTCATAAAACGATCAAGAAATTCCTTCGAAGCCAGACATTCGCTCCACAGAGGAGGCAACCGCAGAAACCGTGACTGCGCCACCGCTCCAAACAAAAAAACAAAACAATCCTTATTTCCAATCGAGTACACAGTACATAGACATTTTAATATTGTTTTTTCAAATTCTTAAGGTCCACATTCTTAGAGTAGGGGTGATGATGAAGCTCCATGATCCCGGGAGGTTTGATGGGCGTGTCCATGGGCCATGACTGCTTACCCAGTAAGCCTTACCGATATGTGCGAGCTCACGGCACGAAGAAGCAACGAGAAATATCTCGTGTTCACGGCCGGGTTCGAACCCGCAGTCTTTCCGCACGAAGTAGAGACCTGATACACAACACAAGCCGTAGACCACTCGACCACGGTAGCTCAGCCTCAGTGTGACTGGCTTCAGTTGGCCTCTGCCGGCCTCTGATCAGACCCCACAGCAAACTCCGCCAGGCTTCCAGCGAACGTTAGGGAAGTAAACTAATCGTAAACATTTTTACCGTGCTGTGCTCGTGTCTACTTTCTGTGCTTTCTTTTCCCTGATGCTCTATATACCCTTCTTTATATTGAGCTATATTTTTTTCCTCTCATCATCATTCTCTATTGAGGCTAGTTCCCGTATTGCTCATATTTAATTTCGCTTCATGAATTTCGTAACCTAACTCATGATGACTATACTTTTTGATAAGGATTATGACATCTGATTATGATTATTCCATTTGATTATACTGATGGCTCACGTTCATATCGCACGTGCACCCATACGCTATAAACTCTTGAGACTAACTGCTGCCTAAAAATTTGAAACCCATCAGAGAGGAATCCGCCTCATTTATTGAGGAAATCTATTAATCATGCATTTTAAAACTGAAACGTGCATTGGTATTAAACTCAAGGCAATTAAAGTTGCACCTCATTTTTTATTAATGCTGGTATCATCTAATATAATACTTTAGCTACCCTGACACTTCACACCGTCCTCGTTCCGAAGAAGGAACCTGATAAACGTCGTCCATGCGGTTCAGCTCATATATCTCGAATACGTGGGGAGTGCTAACTGTATCGAATTCCCTGCCATAAAAGCAGCTCATTCTAACGACCGCACTCACCCTCATTAACTTCACGAGCTCCGTCTCCGCACGGGCATGCTCAAGTTCTCAACATTGATGCTAATGTTCGTAAATATTGATATTGTTCCTATTGAGATGTGCATAATCACGTCGTAGCTAAAGAGTTAACTTGGATTGAAGCAGCCGAGCTCCCTTTTAGAGACCTAAAACAAGCTCTTGCCTACTTTCCAACTCACTTTGTCTTTCTTTGTTCAGAGCATTTGCTTATCACTTCCTATCAGACAGCTCATGTTACGCTGTTGACTCTGCTCTTGAACAAAGCCCTTCGTTTCTCGACGTACGTTTATTGCCTTCTCTTCAGAACTTGCCTAATCTACAAATGATGCATTTTTATGACAGAAAGTTACTTACTGCATTTCAAGTCGCTCGTTGGTTGTATCTGCTTCTATTCGCATACATAATGTAATCTTCTGTAGCGACAACAATATGCATTCTCTGTTTATATCACGGCAGTTGAGTGATATGATTATTGGCCACAATATGATTATTGTCTCCCACTATATGTCTCGCTCAGTGTGTACTCAATTTGTTTACATTTTCTATTCCAATCAATATTTGTATAATCTTGCGTCTGCGCCAGCTGACGCTGACGCACTAACGTCTTATCAGCAGTGGCTTGGTAATTTAAAGATCGCTCTAAGTTTAAACTAAGTTAGGCTAAGTTGTACCTTTTATTAACAGCACTACCTCATTGGTTGCCATCGTGTTCATGCTCGTACGAATATCTCACTTCTGGTTTCTTAGCAGTGACTGATAAGAGTATTTCGAATTTAACTGTAATTGCGTAAGACTAGTTATTCCTAAAAATCTTAGACGCTTCGCTTCTGGTGGGGGTACTCCTGTAGTGCCTCGGAAATATCATAATCAATTTAGAATGATCTTGGAGTCGATACAAAAATATGATATATTTTAGTGATATTTTAGAGTTAACTTTTATACGTATTTTACGTCATTTGAAACTAGTATTTTAAAGTTAAAAATTCAATCGTAGTTGCAACTTCAAATTGTAACCCTCGTCTATAGAAGATCATTGTCAACCACGAGCCTTGAGGCTTAGTTCCCAACAGTTCAGTCTCAGCTATCGCCCAGTTAGCAGCAATTCTATTAGCGCTTTCAGTCTCTCTCTGACGGGTTAGTTTCTATTGACAATGTGCTAGAGAGTTTTGCATTTCACTTACGTACTAGATATTCTTTGAACTTGTCTTTTTGCCGAGCCTATATGTTCCCCTGTAAGTTTAAGATTTCATTTTTGAAGCAGTTTTGATACCATGTGTACGTGACAGATTGTATGGCAAACATCTCATTTCAGTGTGGTTACGTTTTCATTCAAACGATTTGAATTGTGTTTGCAGTTGTCGAGCTTGGATTCGCGTGACTTCAAAGATTTATAATTAATCCAGATATAGAACATTGTGAATAATAACTATTGCATCAGCCATCAAATTCATTGTCTAATTTCGTCTCACTCAAGTCTCTACGTTCGAGTATTTATGACCGGCATACTAAAAGATGGAGCAGCCCTTTTGATACGGTTATTCAATTTCATTGGCCTCGGGAAGAAGCTGCCTATCGATATCTCGTTTTGTATTCCTAGCAGCCAGCTAATAGGGTACGATGTTTTAATGTTTTACTCAAGAGTGGTATTATAAAGTAGCCTTGTGCTATTGATTTTTCTTGCTAAATTCTGTATTTATTTCGAGTTACTCATTGGTCCTTATCTGGGCAGGTTTCAGTTTCAAGTTTCAGTTTCAGTTTCAGTTTTGGCATCAGTTCCAGTTTTGGTTTACGGATTTCAAGTTCTCAGTTTTGGTTTTCGATCTTGGCCTTAACTTCTGCTCTGATTTTGATCGGGTCCAATAATAAATCTGCAAGCTACGAAGCTGATCGTATCACTACCCTAGAAGAACCCCGCCATAACGACAACAGAAAAACAACTCGTTCCCCCAAAAGGTACATAATAGAAGATCTGTTTATATACATGAAAAATATTCAAATTCTGATAGTTCTAAGAGTTAAACTAAAAAATTGTATTTTAGTTCATAGATCCTTAATTTTATAACTTTTAAAGCACGAAATTTCAACAGGTACTATCTAGGCCACGTTACTGGTAGGTAAGATACGGAATGAAAGTTCTGTATATATTCCTATAAAAGACAATAATATGTCATGGTGTGGTGTATGGTGTCAAAGACACCATACACCACAAGGAGAGCTGAACTAAAGCGTAGCGCCTGGATAACAGATGAAATAAAACAATTGTGCAAAGTAAAAAACTCACCTACACAAATTCAAATGTAACAAATCGAACAACTCTCTACAAGACCGTTATAAACATAATGTAATGGCCCTCTTGAAAAAATTAACGAAACAAAACGAAAGCACTTCCAAAAGAAACGACAAACAGCAAAGAGAAATTCATAGCGAACCTGGGAAATCATCAAAGAAATGGCACAGTACAAAGATTTAAAAGAAAAGAAGAAATTCAAAAATCCATGGGAAACAGCCACTAATTTCAATACTTTCTTTTCTGAAGTCGGTGCAAAAATCTTCGACGAAGTATCCAAATCTACTCCACATAAACCTGTTGATGTTGGCTTAAGTCCTGCCCAAATCCAGTTAGTCTTCAGGAAATACGTAAAATCTTATGCTCGTTGAAAAATACAAAAACAGTTGGACATGATAACATAAGCCTTCAATATATCACAGACAGTTTCAATGTCACAACACCATTACTTCCTTTGATAATCAATACTTCTACTGCTACAAACAAATCCCCGGATCAGTGGAAACATTCCATAATCAAACCGTTGCATAAAGCAGGTGACATCAATGCTGCATCGAATTACAGGCCAATTAGCCTTTCACCAGTCATATCCAAAATGCTGGAAAAAGTAATATCAAATCAACTCTCAACACATTTGGACAAATCCAACTTACTTCATCAAAACCAGTATGCTTACAGAAAACATACCAGCACTCAAGACGTACTGCTTAACATCATCGAGTAAATATACAGTGCCATTGACAAAAAGAACGTCACTCTCTTGCTTTCGCTTGACCTCTTCAAAGCTTTCAACAGTGTTGAACATACACGGCTTCTGCAGAAAATGTCTAACTTAGGAATTGACACACAAGGTTTCAGAGCTATCTATCAAACCGCTCTCACGCAGTCCGACTAGAAAACACGATTTCATCCCCCATACAAAACGATTTCGGCGTTCCACAAGGTTCTATTCTGGGCCCACTTCTGTTCTCTATTTTCATCAATGATTTCCCATCCATGCCCTCAAACACGAGAATTTCTATGTACGCAGATGATGTACAAATTGCAATGACCAGCCAAACTATCTCACACAAAAACAAATGCTGAAAGACTTTTAAAACACGTAAAACCATGGTACGATCAAAATGATCACAAGCCGAACGCAAACAAGACACAGTGCATCATTTTTGGTTCCAAGAACACATTAAAAAAGCTTCCGAATTTAACTGTAACGTTAGGAAATGACATTATTGAACCAGTGGGAAAAGTAAAAAATTGGTTTGATCTGGTTTGGATCAAAACATGTCTTTCACATTCCATGTGGAGAAAACACCCAACAAAATTAACGGTACATTGATGTTCCTTCACCGCGTGAAGAACATGCTTGACGAGAAAACTGGATTATTAGCCATCCAATCTTTAGTGTTATTATGCTTCGACTACTATGACTTGGTCTGTGGACATATACCCAAAGGTCTTCAAAAAGAACTACAGGAGTGTAAAAATTTTGCTGCTAAAGTAGTATGCAAAGGAAACTTGAAAAAAACGATCATGCAACCCTTCTCATGAAAAAGCTTAACTGGACTACTGCTCATTCACAAGGTCAAATATGTATTAACCTCTCTATATCACCCTCAAAGTTTTTCTAACGTATTAAATTCCATCCACCCACTACCAAGGGTGTGAAACCTAATCGACGACACGATGTTAACATGTTTCCGTTTGTTCGATGCTGGACAAAGGGCTTTTTCAATTTCAGGTGCATTGCTTTGGAATAAACTGCCCACGCATATGAAGGGAAACCAGTCAATTAAAATTAAAAAAAGGGACATCATTTTCGAATATCAAAGTGGCAAACAAATACAGAAAACTCAGTTCCTTTGCATGATTAAACGAAATTAACTTAGAAACGAAACATACTACGCATCAGTATCTACCATGTGTGTGTGTCACACAACTTGTGTAAGTGTAAACTGAAGTAGAGTTAACAATATTCAAACGAAATAAACGTAAATGTCAAAATCGTGCAACAATTCACCAGCTCTGGAGTCAAATCGACTAATTTTAATTTATCAAAAACCGTCGCGTTTTTTACTTTTTTTCTTTTAAATTTCAGGCTTATTAATTGATGCTTCTTTATCTGATAAATGCTTCAATGTTCATAATGTTCAGTTTTTACAATGCAAGGTAAAGCAAAAAAATTTTGATAGGAAACAAATTGTATTTTGGCTAAAAATAAATAGAATTGTATTTGAATTTGTACTTGCACTTCAGTTTATTCTTCTTCTAAGGCTTTTGATATTTTTTATTGATCTTTTATGTTATTTTATATTATCTTTCGAAGATATAAGCATTAAGTTCATACGTCAATGTTAGTAATTGCTTTGTTACAATAAGTGAATGTGAAACCTCAGAACTTTAGTCTACGACAGCTCTTTTTATCTATATCAACATCTAAATCTTGATAATTTCAGACATTCACTCTGTTTTATTTTATTTTTTTGTCTTCCTCTGATATGTAACGTCCGTTTTTATAAAATGCGATGATATTTACACATAATTATACTAATGATTAAACTAAATAGATCATCAGCAAATCATACTAAACAGTCAACCAGTAATTAAAAATTACAATTTCAATTAAATAACAATTCATGTTTTTTAACTTTTCACTCTAAAAAATGTTCTTTTTCGGTCTTTCACGGATGTTAAATATCTGATTTTGTTAAATGCCATGATTTTGATTCCAAGCTGTGTCTAAAGAAAATATTTCGCTTATCACTTAAAATACGTAGAATACCTACTACATCAGAATTTACGAGTGTCACCAATGACTACTTCTTAAGTCATCACTGAAAAACTGAAGTTTCATTTACTTTACCATGTATATTTAACGTTCATTGCGTGATATGAATATTTACACATACCCGTAGGTACCTCTGTTATATCATCTACTATGCATAGAATACCTACCACTTAAGAATTTTATGATAAGACATATATAAAAACTAATGTTGTTACATTTCTTATGTACCAACTTTATTGGAAATATACGTTTTTGTACTTGTTGTTTGTTTTGTTTTCATGAATCTCCAATACATTTGTTTGTATAATCATTTAAAACTAGCAGGATCCACGACTAATTTGCGGTTAGTTCAGTAGCATGATTTTACAGGTAGGGAATAAATTAAAGACATTTCGTCTTTCTTGGTCTCTGTTTCTCATGTTCTCTAGAAATTGCTGTCGCTCCACATCATTCATATCATTTCAACTTTCTTGATCTCTATTTCTCATGATTTGAAGATGCAATTCTCGCTCCTCCTGACTCATATTCATCCTTCGCTGTTGCATTCGTAGTCTGCTTCTATCACGAGTTGCTTGCCTTTCGTCTTCTCGTAAGCGCTGTCGGCTCCTTCTCTGTTGCTCTCTTGCCTCTTCTCTTTGTTCTCTTATTCTCTGCTCCATTGGTTTAGATTAGGGGTGGGCAAACTTTTAAGTGCAAAGGTCATGTTCAAAAATTCGCAATTTCATGGGGCCGCATAGTACAGGTACACACATAAGTAAGGTATTGTCGGTATCACTGATACGCTAACAGCACTTTTTAAAATGTAAAAAAAATTCAAAAATTAAAAAAAATTCTAAAAATTCAAACAATTTCAAAAATTCAAATAACTGACAAAATATCAAAAATTTAAAAAAATCCGAAAATTCAAAAAATTCAAAAAATTCGAAACTAAAAAAGGAAAAATTTTAAGGAATTTAAAAACTTAAAACGAAAAAAATAGAAACTAAAATTTCAAAAAACAAAAAATTCGATAAATTCAAAAAAATTAAACCATTTGAAAATTTACAAAATTAAAAACATTAAAAAGTAGTTTAAAAAATATAAAAATTGGAACCATTTAAAAAATTAAGAAATGAAAAAAATTCTAAAACCAAAACATTCATAAAATTCCCAACCTAAAGTAACGTAATGTAACGTGACCCGACCCCAACCGTATAATAGATACCGCAATGAAGGGTGTGACGCACAGGTACGATAGTCGTAAGCGTATTAATATATAGATTAGTCTCTACACCATGGAATTTTCACAAAAACTATTTAGTAAATAAAAATTAAGTGAAGTGAACAAGTGATAGAATAATGGGATAAAACGTACTAGAAATTATTGAATTGAGAAAGTTGGCTGTTTTGAGCAATTCATGGCATCAAAAATTATCCGCTAGGAATTCATAAATCAAATAAAAAAGTTTCATTAGAATGTATTATGCAATTTTAATAATTTTTTCATCAAACTCAAACTAGTAATTCTTAACTGATGACCAAGAAAATTCAGGAAATATTCGTACTTTTAGAAGGTTTTTTGAGGAGCAATATACTCTCAGACTGATTTAGGCACTTCACTATGCGTTTACATATTAAAACACTAACGTAAATGTTTCGTGCAATCATTTTACAACAAAGTTCGATATGAAATACAGAGCACAGGTAAAAATATGAGCCCAACAAACTGTGAAGAAATAAAGCGAAGGTTTGATGCAAAGGGAAATACTGAAAATTCTCATGTAACTTGGCCTCTATTTATCCCGCAGTTCTTCATGTTGTGATTTAGCATCGTACGTACGAGTTATCTGCAGCAATGAGGTAGAGAAGGGGTTTCAAATTTCGTGAAGAAAAACGTTTGCAGATCCCAAAAGATGAAATACAAGAGTGGACCTTTCCACAACGAGATGTGAGGAAACACCAAATTTTGCAGCTACAGTGTATATTTTTCAAACGAAATAAAGTTTAGAAAGAGAAAATTAAACTTGACCCTAGGTGTAAGAAAGTGTAATACCTTCTGATGTTAGTCACATGACACTACACCAGAAGCGTACAGCACAAGACAACAGTAATGCTTTAATGACAAACGGGCATGCTCATATAACAGTCTCTGCTATACAACAAGCAAGTACACAGCGCGTTAATTTAAGAAACGTAGCTTAGCATTTAGTGTTTGTACTTTGTACAAAATACACTTTGTACTTTTAAGGTGACACTAAGAAGTTCGTAACACAGAATAGAATAGAATAGAATAGAATGAGGCTATAGGAACGAGCCTTCTGGCCCATTCTTGAGTCGGATAATTACTTCGATAATTATTCGGTTGTTTTACCCAAGTCCCATGCCGTGATTCCAGCTGCGTCAACCATGTCGGCAGCGGGATTCGAACCCGGGTCTTCCCGCTCGCAAGCATATTCGCTCACCAGTCGACCAAGCTGGTGATGTTAGGTTTAACCCACAGGCACAAGTTAGGTTAAACCCACAGGCACAAGTAAGGTTTAACCCACAGGCACAAGTAAGGTTTAACCCACAGGCACAAGTTAGGATAAACCCACAGGCACAAGTTAGGATAA
>VCRD01007732.1:5317-20147 GCA_006783055.1 Trinorchestia longiramus
AAATCCTAATAGTTGTTCTTTTACAGTAATACATGTATACACAATTATCTCTAAAGCAAAAACCCGTATTCTATAGGCGCAGTCGAAAGTTAACTGAAGCTCGCCTCTGGAAGAATAAAAAGTTTTATAAAGGAGACAAGAAAATTTGGGAACAGACTTTTTACGCAGGTGAAGATTCTGAGGAAGATTAAATCCAACTAATCATACATTTAAATTAACCTCAGTATTGAATTAAAAAAATTCAATACTTTTGTTAGACCCTCAGGTAATCGTCATGCAAATGCTTGTCCAGATCTTGACCTATAATGAACGGGTGTACTCTTCTATGCTTTCCCACTGAACAGGTCTTTTTTTACAGAAATTAGAAACTACAAGACCTGATGGAACCTTCCTTGAAAATAGTGGGTTTTAAACTCACTTTACTAAGCATAATTCCACCTAATTTATCACATACAATTAAATTCAAATTTTTCGAACAGAAATCAAGCAAAGAATTATTAAGATTACAAAGCAAGCAGCACAGATGAATAGAGCTCATTGTATTGAAATATTTGAGTATCAAATAACAATGTTTGCGTTCGATCATCCGAAACAACATCCGTATTCGGTCATCCAAAAGAACATCTGTATCCGCTTATCTGATACAACAATGTTTGTCCCATACGTCAAAATCATCGAGCGCAGAAGCAAGTTCTCCTGGTCCTTCGTAGGGCATCTGGGAGTCGCCCGTAGAACGGCCCTGGGCCACATCGCTGATGGTGGCCACAGCTTCGCACACCTGCTTCACCACAAAGTCGCGGTTGGCCTTCGCTGCTGCCAGTTCCGGGTGACGGACGTATGCCTGGAGGCCCAACAAAAAATTAACAGTGTTACAATCTGTCTGTTGTGTTATTTTACAACAGCATTTCGACGATGCAAAAAATCGAAAACTTCGTGAAACGAAGCGTGAAGTTCTCTAGTTTCTGTGTCCTCTACTTCTCAGGCCACAATGCACGAAAATATTTGTGCGATTGTGCAAGCATCATCATTGTTAATTTCAGCTCTAAAACACTGGAAAATCTACTACAAGCTTAAGATAAAACTCGGCAGAATGTACAAAGGTGTACATATTCAAAAATACTTGAGAGCTGTGGGAGCCTTTCGGAATTGAACTTTATTCTTTCCAAACTAAGATCAATCATAAAGATAGACCAAATTAATAGAACAAGTCTTACCATAAAATTCAACACATTCGAGAACAGTACACATTTCAATAAATGACAAACCTCAGAGCCTGTAAGAAGTATCATGGAGTTTCTCATGTCCAGAACCTCTCCCCTGCATCTTAAGTCTCAGGATAGAACAAAGAGCCACTAAAAATATAGCATAGTATAATTCACAGACCTTAGAAGCAGTAAGAAGCATCATGGAGTTCTTCTTGAGCACAGCTCTGGCAGAAGCAAGATCGTCTCTCAGCCTGGGGTCCTTGAGCTCCCCCTGGCGCTTGGCTGCCCTGTTCACGAGCTCAGACGTGTTCTTGCCGAATACACGGAAGTTGTCTACAAGCTCTGATTGGCTGGACGCATTTTTTACTTTCTCTATGTCATCTTCAACCTGGTGAGGTTAAAGATATATACATCACTAGGCATATAATTTAAAACACAAAACTAAAGAGTGGGCTGTGTTTGAGTATATGAAGAATAATGCATGCAATTTCAGGGAGAATAGATATGTCCTTAGTTTCTTCACGATTGCTGATAAAAAGAAGGAAAAATCGCATTGCAAAGTGAAAAAATTTGTCCATAAAAGGATGTAGCTGATTAACCCTATTAAAACCCTATGCTAATTGAATAATTTACTATTCCAACATTAAATAATTGGTTATTTGCTTAATAATTGGTTATTAGCATCGCACGACTTTCATTCAAGATCAATTGTGATGACTTGGGAAAATGTTCAGGACAACATCATCAACAAATTCCAATTTAGTACACTTCACATTGAAAATACAAACCTTGTTCAAGTCTCACAGTAAATGCTACATTTCTATATTATTATTCATGCACAAAATAAACATGGTCAATATTTTATAGCTTCAAGTTACCACTGTGCAAGTGCTGTACCGTTGTAACTAAATTTCTTTGATGATTTCAGACTGTAATCTGCGAATAAACAAATGACATATACTTTACATTGAAGCGCAGTGAAAACGTCCTACCTCCATTCAATTCTGAATAATTTCTTAATTAGGTTGAATTCTATGAATTTGTCTCACCATCTGAAGCCCCTTGAGTAGCCTGTGCACGTCAACCATGTCCGCCAAGATGAGGAGCCTGGTGACGGCACTGAGAAGATTGCGGGCAGCTCTGACCAAGTTACTGCGTTTTGCGCTGCTGCACGGGTCCTCTGCAAACTCTCGGGCCCCCACAGACATCACCTCTCCTGTACGAGGAATGTCACCATGCTAAACTATGCTGTGAGACGTTCATCTATGAAAATTAAGCTTACTCGCACGATATGTTCAGGCAAACATAAATCGCTTTCAGGGATAATATTATTGTTACTCTTAAAATAGAAAGACCATTTTTCCTTACTTACTCACTTCAATACTTTTATAAGCTTTTGATATGGGAAATTTATAAATCCTATGAAAAGAGAGAAATTTTATCACTGATTTGTTTAGGCAGAGTTAGCAAATAAGCAATTGACACAGCCAGTTTTCATTCACTGATTAGTAGAACACAAAATTAGAATAGCTATGTGACCAATCGACAATGTACTATCTGAGACTATAGTACCACATAATGCAAAGGCTCACCAGTTTTGCGCACTTCTTCAACAGCAGCGAGCATCTCCACTTTGATGTCTGGGTTTTTGAAGGCAATTTCTTCTCCTTTCTGTATGAAGTTGGCCGTGGCCGCCTCTACTGCAGCCACCAGCACATGGGCGCGCTTGCTACGGCCTTTTTTCTTGTGAGACGGGCCCTTGGTGTTCACCAGGGTTGTCACCTACAGCAACATGGCACAGTGAATGTTTTAGAACAAGCTTTACTTATTTAAAAAAACTCAGAATGATGATTCCCTTAAAGCTGTTTTTTTTAATTTGAATCATAAATGCATATTGCTTATAATTCTATTACGCATATTTATAACTTCCTGGAAGTAGTTTCTCAAAATGCATCATCAAAGGCTCAAATTATTCAAGTGCTATGATCGAATATTTGGAGACTATCAAAAAAATAGCAATAGCAACTTACTCTTTAAAATGGGAAAATTTTCAAATCCTTCCTATTCTTTGTAGTTGATTTCATGCTGCATGCACATTTTTGTAGTTGACCTTATACAATGTGCACGTTTTTGAGCTCGCATTATCCTAATATCTTCTGTAAGTGCAATAATTTTTGAGCTCAGACTTGCTCCACATTGAGTCGCATTAATGAACTTCTACAATATAATTTCTTCCATGTTATTCCAACAGTTTTTAAGCTAACACCCATTATCATTATCATTGTTTCTCAGTAGTACAAATTCCTTATTTTATTGTTGATCAAAAGAGCATTCTCATTTATTTTTTACTTGATTCTTTTAACATTAATCAGTGTTTATTTATGTCACACTCAAAATTTGAGCTTAGTCCAAATCAAGCAAAAGAAGCAGAAATTGCAAACAGACCTTGGCTCAAAATCTTCTGGTTGCCAAAATATCAATTTTTATTTCATTAAGAAGCCTGAGTATGACAACGATCGAGATATGAAAACTAGACAAGTAATTAGGTTGGATCAGCGCAGGTAGAATCAAGGGTTGGTGTCAGAATATATTTAAATTCATGCTTTGAGGATAAAATGTGGCAGACAAGAGGTGAAAGGATAACACAGAAGTGGATTTGATAGAAAATTTACAAACAAAACAGTACCAAATTCTATTATTAAGAATACAAAACTTTTTAAGAACCTGTATGTGCTACACAAGCTGCTCAGGGTAAGGAGCATCACAGTTAACATTACAATGCAAATGATGGCAATAGATCCTCAACACTATACTTATAATAGGTGCATTTAAGTTATAACATCACCGATGTTTTCTCTCAGGACTGAAAACAGAAATATACAATTTGTTTTAAAATATATGTGCACTCGTTGGGAGTGCGTGACATAGATGGCAGTACCGTACAGCACAGAGAACACTAGCAGCTGCAGCGAGAGTGAAGACTGTTTTTGATACTTAAAATAGCGTACGGCGTGTCTGTGCTTCCATTGAGCTGACTGTTGTTTTGTTCCAGGATTGAAAACCGGCATCCATGTCTTATCCATTGTCACAATCAATGAAAAGTCCCATTCATTCCATCATCGCGCGGCAACATGCCACGCGCATAGCTTTGTGGTCGTCCGTCAGCATTCGTGACACCCACCTGGAGGCCACTTTTTGCATTTTCAGAGCTTCATGCACGATTGTGTGTACAGGTCGCACAGAAATGCCAACTTTGAAGCCTTTGCGTTCCACACTCATTCGACAATCCTATGAAGCAACTTTCTCCACTCGCTCAATCATGTCATCAAAACGGCTGATAAGGCTGAGTCTTGGTTTGTTGCCACGTAATATTCTATATTCTTTGAATTGTTGTACACACAAACACACATTAGATAGATCTCTGACCACATCAACAAATGTTTCACAAACTGGCAACGAATTTCAATCGGTGCCACACTATTCAAATGGAGAAAACAAAAGATTACACGCTATTCTTCTGATGGAAACGTCACCATTTTAGCTATCAAAGAGTCCTCACTCTCGCCACTGCCGCTAGAGTTCTGTGCGCTATACAGTACTGCCATCTACATATGTCACGCATTCATGAGTGCATGTTTATTTTAAACAAACCACATCTTTCAATCTGTTCCCAGTCCTGAAAAAACATCGGAAGAGTTTTCACTTGAATGCACCAGATATTTCCTCACAAAAAAGTCACATTCTGTATGCTTCTCACAAAGTTAGGTAAAGAAAATTGAAACAATAAAACTAAACACAAAAATTACACATCACAGAGACATTATGAGAACTTCAGCAGAGAAGTGCTATGTGTAAAGTTACTGTATTAAGTCACTCTAATAAGTAAACCAATTCAGTAACATTAGTAACTAATTCTAGTTACTTAGAAAACTTCAAACTAATCTAATTTACTAGCATAAACAAATTTAGTCTAAATCTCAAAATTGAAAGTTCTTAAAATTCAGCATATTTTCTCACTAATAAACTAAAAAATATAATTCAATTTCAATTTAATTTCATAAAATTAATTGACCTATACTCCAATACCCATTTGTAATAAGCATAGATATATAAGTATTTTGCATCAACTAAGCAATTTAAGATCAATAATTTCCATGAGTGCATTCAACTCCCAAATTCATTTCAACTGACACTATATTAATTAAAGAATTCTGTATTGAAACACAATATTCTTGAACATAAATGTACCTAAATTATCCATATTTACCTCAGTACACAAAAGGTAACAAAGCTACAGGCACATTTCCCATTTCTGTAAAGATTGAAAACTAACTAGTGACTTATGATTTCCTAGAATACATTTGAACACATTTCCCACATAACGGTTTTGTGAACAATAAAAGCCTATGCACAAACTGACTGATTACAGAGTTAGGCTGTCTGAGAAGCATATCACACTTTCTTTGGCTCGATTTTGAAACTGCTATTATGTCTCCCTAAGAAAGTAGGTTTCCATTCAATTTAAAGCTGCCTCTACTTATTGTTAGTCCAATTTAAATCTTGAATATAAATCAAGTGGCAGGACTTAGAACTTGATAGAAAATCAACATCAAGGGATACTTGTAAAATATTTCTGGCAAAGAGAAGTATCTTGCAAATGAGAAACATAGTCCAATACAGAAAACACTCTGTCCAAAAAATGTCAATACCATTGCAGACAGAATATCTTGAAAAAAGGCACACACTTTTTCATTTCTTTGAGCAAAGGGATTGAAATTTTAATCAAACCTGGACAAGGAGCGGCTCCAAGGTTTTTTCAACGGACCGGGTGGTGATCTTGAGGTCATTCAAGTTCCATTTGAACTCGAAGCCCTGAGTGTCATTTGACTCATCTGGCACATACTGTGGTTCTTCCATGCTCAGTGCACTCAAGACACACACTCAATGAAGGGCTCAAGTCAGAGAACAAGCAATAACAGAAGGTGCAAATAACTCTGGAAAAAATAACACTCCACTCCAGTTGCTAGAAAAAAGTAATGTACATAAATTAGGTAGATTAAGGCAAACAAAATGAACATGCACACAATGCAAAAAAAATGGTGAAACTGTGCATAAAAAATGTTAACAAGCAGGCAAATTAAGATTAAAAAAATGAATACAAGGAATAGAGACCATCAACAAATGCAGCACAGAAATGCATCAAAACTTAAAAAAATAGAAAACTCAGCAGCCTAAAATAACATTGATTACAAAATACAAATAAGTGCTTGGAAGTACATGTTCCAAATGAAGTCTCAGATATACTCGAGAGGTAAAAACTTTCAGAAGTATTTGACAGGCTATTCAAATCAACAGAAACACCATTATAAAAACAATATACACAGCTATATCAACAAAGCAGAACTGTTCATGCTATAGAGTAAGATGGTAGAATTTTTCAAACTACAACTATCACCAGTGTATGTTTGCTATACTAAGATTTCATTAAGCACATTTAATAAGATTAATGAACATGAGATGAAAAAGGACAGATAGTCCAATTAAAATAATACAGCAACTAAACAAATTATGTAATTAATAAAGCACACAGCCATAAAATTTGTAGTACATGACTTTGCTAATGGAAGCTATGCTGGGCATGATTACCTATAAAGATAAGTACCTAACTAATTGGAAAATATGACCATTATTTAAAATGATGTATTAAGTAAAAGTCATGGACTAAGCTTGTAGCTAATAAGAGGGGAAAGTAACTTATTTCATCAATGTGAACACACTCTAATGGACACTAACATAAAATAATACTACAGATTTGAGCATGCAAGACATACCAGTTATCAAGTTATCTACCTCACATAAATGTAGCCATCCATAAAATCTAGGGTGAATTATTTTCAAAATAATGGGAGCTTGAATATACTACGAGTATTTAGAAACTCTTACAAAACCCTGCATATCAAACCCTGCACTGAGAAATATTCTACTAGAACAAAGAATTCATGAAGCTATAGATAAACTCTTGTTTCCTTATTTTTGATACAAGCAACTTGGTGTCTTGCAAGGATGGGAAAAAAGTTAAAATGAAATGATGAGACAAGGTGATGAAATGTTAAGACTAGCCAGGAACTACATTTTAGAACAAAACAACTGCAATGTTATGTATAATAGATATACCCTGTTCTAATAGAAAGCACTGAAATAATAATTGACTTAAATGTGACTACAGTTAGATCATTTTGGGGATACAGTATCAAGTTCTCTGCAAATTTGAAAAGAATTCCTTAACATTTATCATATGGTGGCATTATTCACTAGTTGTACCTCATATAGGATGGTATAAAAAAGCTATTGCATTGTGAAAGAAGTTAAGCTACAGCAAAAAAAAAACAGTCAGCTCAGCACTAGCACAGAAACACTGAAAATCAAACAATATCAAATCATACACTTGAGTACTTGATAGCAGCTGTCATCAAAGTCTGACAAGTACATGTACTATAATTTGTTATCATATACCCACTATAAGCTGTACTACTTTAACCATCGTATACCCACTATAAGTTGCACTACATTAAGCAACTTATACCCACTATAAGTTGGAACCATATACAGTCAAAAATGTACATTTCAGTGCCCAGAAAAATGAGTTTAAAATGTTATTTTCTAACATTCTGGCAAAACTGACCCTCAATACATAAACATAGCTGCACTTAATAGTGATAGGCTCTATATACAATAACATTCAGAAAGCATAATAGGAATAATTTTACTATACAGTAATGAGCAGAGGGTGGAAGCAGCAGGGTGAAAGCAGGTTAAAAAATAAGTCACCTGCAGCACAAGTGGCTCCAATGTTTTCTCGACTGACATGGTGCGGATCTCAAGATTTTTAGGGTCCCATTTGAGCACCACAGGTGCACCTGGGGCACCTGCACCATACAGATCATGGGTCATGGTGACCAAGAAAGCAAAATGGAATGTTCTGCAATGAAAACAATGATGAAGAAGTAAAAACACAGGCATTAATAAAATTCATACAGTTAAGTCGGAATTGGGTGCAAAATTTCCTGGAAACATGATGACTATTGCAATATGTTCTTAAAAGTAATGCACAAAAATGAACATATAAATTAATAGTGTTTCTGAAAATGCTAATTTTTGAAGAATTATGTCTATCTCTCACAGTAAAACTGAAAGCATGAAAATTACTTTTCTAGATAAGTCAGGAAATTCTTGTTTCAAAATAGGAGGAAATCACAAACTACATCTATATTCAAGTTGCTAAAAAATAAATATTAACATTGATTTAAGATAGCAATAGAACATAGGACACTTCTTAATATAGCAAATCTGAAATTGAATATGAAATAACTAAAAAAAATTTAATTTCTGACTAAATATGATCACAAGGTTAACTAAATACCTCTTAAAAATGTTAATAATTATTTAGAATCAAAACTATTAGAAGAAGTTGGTGATTCCAACAATGTGTGAATATTGCCATAGGTAATTCTAAAACTAGGTATAGAGATCTTTACTCCATTACAGAAATGCAACAAATAACTCTTCAAGTTCATCTTACATTTTACAATAATGCTTTTTCAGTCAATTAACACATTTTCTGCAATTGCCTAGAAGGTGCAAATCTTTACTTCGTACACATAGTTCCTAGAAAGCTTTGAAAAAATTATAGAACCTAACCTGAGTGACCCACCAGTAGGTCACTGTGCAGGAAATGTGTTAATGATTCAAAACCAGAATTCAGAGAAATGAAATATTCTAGTCCAGTATACTTGTGCACATGCATTAATACTGTGCAGATGTTTCTTGGAGCTAGCCCATACTTTCTTAACTTCTAAAAACTGTAAACTGAAATTCAATTTAATTATTACTGGCAGTAATTTAAAACATCAAAAATTATTTCATAACAATATTAGCTTCACATGCAGGTTTACTATTATCACTTCCCTAGTAAAGGCAGGTTTTACTACTGTTCCTTATTTAGTAAAGGCAGGTTTACTACTGTCCTTTGTCTAGTAATGGCAGATTTACTACTGTCCTTTGTCTAGTAATGGCAGATTTACTACTGTCCTTTCTCTAGTAATGGCAGGTTTACTACTGTCCTTTCTCTAGTAATGGCAGGTTTACTACTGTCCTTTCTCTAGTAATGGCAGGTTTACTACTGTCCTTTCTCTAGTAATGGCAGGTTTACTACTGTCCTTTCTCTAGTAATGGCAGGTTTACTACTGTCACTTCCCTATTAATGGCTGGCTTACTACTGTCACTTCTTTTGTAAGGACAGGTTTACTACTGTCATTTCTCAGGTAATAGGAGGTAATGCCACTCTTCAAGTAATGAAAAAAAATATAGGTAGAGTTAACAGCTTTGTAATCATGTATCAACAACTGATAAGTAAGCCACTTCTTAACACTTCTAAGAGCATTGTGCAATCATTTTTTTCAATTAATCATACTGCCAAACTGCAATTGATCGAACATCTCTAGTATATTCTATAATTAAATACAACTAAGTATATGTCTCAAGTAGTTTGTATTTTAGATAATGCTTGTAATAATTATTTAAATATTTTCTGCTGATCTAGCACAAAGCATGTTCTTTAAGCTTAAATTTCTGCAGTATAATATCACTGACAACTATTATGGATTGAAAGATACCTTCACAAGACTTCTGTGATGCAATTGTATTTTTTATATCTTTTAATCAACTGGCAATATTTTAGAGTATGCATGCTGACCTATAAAGTATGTATTATAGAGGATACATGCTGAATTTTGAACACTAAGTGAAGTTGAAGGTGACTAGGTCACCAGAAAACATATTACATAGAATGAGGTATCTGTAACAAGTACATTTATGAGATGTGTAACATGTATTTCTTAATAATGTGATGTTTCTCCTAATAAAGTGATATTGCTGGATCTTATTTTACATTTTGAAAAAGTTAAAGGTTCTAACACTTTGGCTGCAACATCCAAAATAGCTTGTATAAGAGTGTAGCCACATGTCAAAACCTGTATCGAGTCAGTTACATGGATGACAGCAAGGTGAAGGGTTGTAAGTCACTCTACTAAGTTAAAGCCACTCGTCAATATCTTGTTGAAAAATTAGTGTATCTCACATGGTACACAATGTCAAAGGAGTTAAGTATTATCTTCTTGTGAAGCAGTGTATGTCATACAAGGTCAGACAGACAGTGCACCAGTACTGATATTTGTTTACTGCATGTAATTGCTGCAGCAACAAAATTTCAATTTTTGCCTTTCATAAAGTTATGAAAAAAGAAAGATATGTTGCCACACTCTGTACCGTACATGGCAAGCATCAGTCATATTGCCATATACCTTACATTTCTCACATCACAATCAAAGTATTAAATTTGGAGACATTAAAAAATCACCTTAATACTTTACATCCCAAGCTTATTTAACTAAGTTAAAACAATGATAGTAACAAAGAACCTGTCTTGCCCAGTAATTAGTTGACAATAACAGCATATAACACAAGCAAATAAAAATATAATATTTAAAATATTCAGCTTAGAATTAATTTTACCTTTATCTACATTGCAATATACTGTGTCAAACTACATAAACAGGTAACAAAGCAGGTTATAACAATAAAGCTAATTCATATAACATACAAAACTTATATCAAAACAATTTGTAGCAAATTATTTGAAGCCATGATAAAATTAGTCTCCCAATTGAGTAAATGTACAGAGACTACTGATGATAAGAAAGAAGAATTAAGTGCAAATGTACCACCAATTGAAGTAGAACTTTTAGATGCACAAAATAATTGATAGATACATAATGCCAAAGACAAGACCAAACTGGCCACACACTCGCTGTAGTATGTTGATCTTGATCACTAAAATGTTTAATTGAAAAAATAAAGAATATTACCTATTTAATGAAAAAGCTTTGATCCTTTTTCGCTATGTAATTATTATAATAAATGCCACATATAATTGCAGGTGAAAGATGAAGAAAGGTTAAATCCACTAACTTATAATAAAGTGTGTTTATAAATCTATCATGGCAATCAANTCGAACAAACTGCGTACGTCTTACTCTGCTGGCGGTCTGAGTCGAACTGGCGCTTACCCGCTGGCCGAGAAGGGCTGAGGAGTGCGTTCGGGTCGACTCGGGCTAGTCGAGTACCGAAAATCTGTTCGAGGTCCGATGCATTTACTACTCGAATTTTTTGGTCGAGCACCGATTTGGTCGAGTATAGAGGCGGTCGAGTACCGAGGTACGACTGTATAGAAATGTAGCATTTACAGTGAGACTTGAACAAGGTTTGTATTTTCGATGGGAAGTGTACTAAATTGAAATTTGTTGATGATGTTGTCCTGAACAGTTTCCCAAGTCATCACAATTGATCTTGAATGAAAGTCGTGCGATGCTCCATGTTTGAAAGCAACGCATTTGAGGGTATGGTTGAAAACTGAACCATTTCTTTTCTGTTGATATTAAAAGCGATGTACATTAGCTCTCGTTTCTTAAGAGGTTTTAAACATTTTTGTATGTTTGATCATATGAAGCATACCTTTGTATATGACAGTTTAGCTACAGACTTCTAATGTAGTTTGACACAAGTTCAGAGCAGACAGAAGTACAAAGATATCAGCTACTATGAGTGTTCTGCTCATCTCTGTGGAAGATGAAAATAAGAATACTCAGATTTATCTTCAGAGTTGTGAAACTTTGTTCTGGAAATTGCAAAACTGTAGTTGCCAGGTTTTACTGCACTGAACATGAAACATCTGTATTCTGTAACATTTGTTATCAATGTTATTTCTTTTTAATTTGTGATATCCTATAGAAATGGACCAATTAGCACTATAAAATTTTATCTGAAAGGATTTCATATCCCAATTATTAATGTATTTGTAAATTTTGTTTGCTGTTGTATGGTTGTACATTGCCTATCTTGCCTTATTTTGCACTTTCATAATTGTTGTGAACTAGAACTGGGCCTCTGAAATTGCATCCAGAACAAGTTCATGTTTTCAATTTGCAACTGACATTATTTAAAGGTGAAAAAATAAGAAATCTAGATGTAGTTTTTGGCCATTTCGTTGTTCCTCTCAAGTCTTTTGCACCTTCCTTTTTTCTTCTTC
The DNA here is from genome assembly GCA_006783055.1 of Trinorchestia longiramus. NCBI lineage: Eukaryota > Metazoa > Arthropoda > Malacostraca > Amphipoda > Talitridae > Trinorchestia > Trinorchestia longiramus. The sequence continues at coordinate 17,666 of VCRD01007732.1, forward strand.
ATTTTGTGTATTATTCAACTCTAAAGAGTTTGAAGCTCAAGAAGGAGTTGCGTTGAAGGAGTAAATAACCAATTCTTTAATGTTGGAATAGTAAATTATTCAATTAGCATAGGGTTTTAATAGGGTTAATCAGCTACATTCTTTTATGGACAAATTTTTTCACTCTGCAATGCAATTTTTCCTTCTTGTTATCAGCAACCGTGAAGAAACCAAGGACATATCTATTCTCCCTGAAATTACATACATTATTCTTCATATACTCAAACACAGCCCACTCTTTGGTTTTGTGTTTTATATTATATGCCTTGTGATGTATATATCTTTCCCTTCACCAGGTTGAAGATGACATAGAGAAAGTAAAAAATGCGTCCAGCCAATCAGAGCTTGTAGACAACTTCCGTGTATTCGGCAAGAACACGTCTGAGCTCGTGAACAGGGCAGCCAAGCGCCAGGGGGAGCTCAAAGACCCCAGGCTGAGAGACGATCTTGCTTCTGCCAGAGCTGTGCTCAAGAAGAACTCCATGATGCTTCTTACTGCTTCTAAGGTCTGTGAATTATACTATGCTATATTTTTAGTGGCTCTTTGTTCTATCCTGAGACTTGAGATGCAGGGGAGAGGTTCTGGACATGAGAAACTCCATGATACTTCTTACAGGCTCTGAGGTTTGTCATTTATTGAAATGTGTACTGTTCTCGAATGTGTTGAATTTTATGGTAAGACTTGTTCTATTAATTGGGTCTATCTTTATGATTGATCTTAGTTTGGAAAGAATAAAGTTTAATTCCGAAAGGCTCCCACAGCTCTCAAGTATTTTTGAATATGTACACCTTTGTACATTCTGTCGAGTTTTATCTTAAGCTTGTAGTAGATTTTCCAGTGTTTTAGAGCTGAAATTAACAATGATGATGCTTGCACATTCGTACAAATAAATGTTTTCGTGCATTGTGGCCTGAGAAGTAGAGGACACAGAAACTGGAGAACTTCACTCTTCGTTTAACGAAGTTTTCGATTTTTGCACATCGTCTAATTCATAGCGAAATGCTGTTATGAAATAACACAACAGACATTGTAACTGACTATTAATTTTTTGTTGGGCCTCCAGGCATACGTCCGTCACCCGGAACTGGCAGCAGCGAAGGCCAACCGCGACTTTGTGGTGAAGCAGGTGTGCGAAGCTGTGGCCACCATCAGCGATGTGGCCCAGGGCCGTTCTACGGGCGACTCCCAGATGCCCTACGAAGGACCAGGAGAACTTGCTTCTGCGCTCGATGATTTTGACGTATGGGACAAACATTGTTGTATCAGATAAGCAGATACAGATGTTCTTTTGGATGACCGAATACGGATGTTGTTTCGGATGATCGAACGCAAACATTGTTATTTGATACTCTAATATTTCAATACAATGAGCTCTATTCATCTTTGCTGCTTGCTTTGTAATCTTAATAATTCTTTGCTTGATTTCTGTTTGAAAAATTTGAATTTAATTGTATGTGGTTAATTAGGTGGAATTATGCTTAGTAAAGTGAGTTTAAAACTCACTATTTTCAAGGAAGGTTTCATCAGGTCTTGTAGTTTCTAATTTCTGTAAAAAAGACCTGTTCAGTGGGAAAGCATAGAAGAGTACACCCGTTCATTATAGGTCAAGATCTGGACAAGCATTTGCATGACTATTACCTGTGGGTCTAACAAAAGTATTGGTTTTTTTAATTCAATACTGAGGTTAATTTAAATGTATAATCACTTGAATTTAATCTTCCTCAGAATCTTCACCTGCGTAAAAAGTCTGTTTCCAAATTTTCTTGTCTCCTTTATAAAACTTTTTATTCTTCCAGAGGCGAGCTTCAGTTAACTTTCGACTGTGCCTATAGAATACGGGGTTTTGCTTTAGAGATAATTGTGTATACATGTATTAATGGAAAAGAACAACTATTAGGATTTCATTGTTGTGTAACTGCTCACTTTATTCATATCGCTGGGTTTCCAACTTTGAATTCCTACTTTTACGGAGCTATGGTAGGATCAACTTCGACCTTGTTACATGCAGTATATTCCGTTCCCGACTCCCTGCATCTGTTGGAAATTTGTCATTTACAGTGACTTTTAAAAAAATGAGTCAAAATGGACTCTGAGGCCTATCCTTTAGTAGCTTACTATCATTTTGCAATGCTAGACAAAATTCTTTTGTATCTTAATATTGTTTTGCAATGCAGGAACGGATCAACATGGATCCTGTGACGTACAATGAGGTACGCACGAGGCCGTCGCTGGAGGAGCGGCTGGAGAGCATCATCAGCGGGGCTGCCCTCATGGCCGACAGCTTCTGCACGAGGGATGACCGCCGCCTCAAAATTGTGGAGGAGTGCAACGCAGTCAGGCAGGCGCTGCAGGACCTCCTCACGCAGTACATGGACAATGTGAGATGGTGACTTGAGGTGTTGACTTGAGGTGTTGCGTGTGTGTTGACTTGAGGTGTTGCGT
>VCRD01007733.1:30392-40875 GCA_006783055.1 Trinorchestia longiramus
GTACAGAAAATTATGTTTTGAACTGTTGCTTGGAACTACTGTGGTCAACGCCTACATAATCTTCAACAAATACTGCAGCGGGCGAAAAAAATGGAAAATTGTAAAATTCAGAGAATCTATTATTCTGTCACTCCTGTATGGATATCCAAAAGAAGAATTGAAGCCTGGAAGAAGACCATCTCTAATAACAGGCGGCTTGCCAACTGATCATCGCTTGAGCGAAACTTCAGGCCCGAAAGGCAAGACGAGAAAGCGCTGTGTGGGATGCTACAAAATGATCTCCAAATCAGAAGGATCAAAAGTTGCAGATAGAAAGGCAAAAAAAGTATCCACATTTTGTGAAGGATGCTCTGGAAAGCCATTTATGTGCTTATCATGTTTCAATTCAAACCATAATGTCTAATTTCTGAATATTTTTTGCAAATTGAAAACTTCCATTTGAAAATAATAAATATGTTTTTCCTGGTATTCAAATAAAAGAGTTTAACACATTTTTCATTATTTCAACCCTTTGTATTATATTTACAACAACATCTGTGCTAAAAATGGCAATAATACCAACTTTTAGGGTTCTTTTAAATATTCCGAATTATTTTATAAACGACCCACCCGTGGATCGTTTCGCAGTAGATGGTAATCAGCAACGACCCACCGGTGGGTCGTATCGCACTCAACGTGTTAAAAAGGGATCCTTATCAATCAACTGCGAGGGCAGTTCGAATTTGGAGACAATGTTGTGAATGATTCTAATAAATCTAGGGAGTTATGTTCTAATGTAGGTCAACCGTTGTTGAAATTACATGGTGAACTCTCGAGTCTGTTCTCTGAAAGTTGCGCTGAAGAGGGATTGTCCTTCGGCGCATTTCCAAGAGTTGAAGTATGATGAATGTTAGCCACGTGAGCCCGAATTACCGGTATTCAAAAAGTTGAAAGTGTCATACCTAATCAGTCTACCCAGGAGGCTATACGCTCTGTGGGAGAAGTATCAGTTTTTAGAGCCGTTTTTAGGAGGCATGCTGATCGTCTGTTTTTGTGAGCATACCTCGAGGATTTGTCTTTTTGAACATGTCCCTAGCTACTTACAACATGACCAGCAACGCTTACTGCTGGCGTCTCACACGCGTGTAGTTTAGGTTGCATCTTTCCTAATTATTCTCGTCTCGTGAGAGAGAAGAGAAACAATAAAAGAGGGAGAATGAGAGGGAGTTTGGTTAAACCCAATCGAGTCTATCCTACACGGATAACTTCAATAGGGTTTTAGAGAACACCATTCTTAAATTCTTCGTTTCATTTTTTGTCATGACACTTGAAAACGCTTTTACACAGACGACACGGGTACAGGATGAACATTACTTCTGGGTTAATATGTCTTCCAGATATACTGCTGATGCGTAACTGCTGATAACACCTCATGTATTTATATTATATCCATATTTTAATCATACGTAGAAATTTTGTAGAGTGGGATTCACTGCATTATTGGCTTAAAAAGCCGTATGCTGTTGAAAATTTCATTTACTCTGACTCTTACTGTCTTATCCTTCACGCTGCTATATGTTGATGCACCTGATTAAAGCATAATTATGACGCAACTGTCGAGCAGGTTGGCCATTATGCTCCTGATGAAAGCAATATTATGATGCCACTATCATACAGTTTACTATGATTTGAAGCCAGCGTTAAGAGCCCAATGTAGAATGAGTTTTATATTTTTAAACTCATCAAGCTAAGGTCCTTTATATAGCTGCCATTTTTATCAATGAATTGTGCTTAACCTCCTCAGTTGGGAGCGACTGATATTGAACCCTTCCAAATCAATGTAACTCAAATTTATTTTTGTTTAACAGTTATTCATTTAGTTTTCAATATTTTGTTACATTTCTTGCTAGCTGACCCTATATTATATTGCTTTATTGAGTTCGTTTGTTCCTGACCTGGTCCCCACTATTAGCGAAGGATTCAGATCGAATCTTGACATTCTTTCTAAGTAAGACGAGCCAACAGTTCCGCCTTAATGAGCGTCCTCTGGATAAGTTCCTGCTGAACTAACGAGTTCAACAACACCGCATCTCTGAATATCAACGCTGCCAGCTCCTGCCCTCCTGCTCAGGCCTTGTTAGCTTGAATTTTCTTCCAAACACCACCGACATCGACGTGAAAAGTTTTCTCATAGGCATGACGCGGCGCTCTTCATCACGACGAACTGCCTTCCAACTCTTTGGACCTGACCAACGAACTTACGCCGAGTAATCAGCTAATTTTTTGACGCTGCTCTCTTCGGCACCAAAAGTTACCCTTTTAGAGCCTCGCTTTTCTTCAAACTCTTATCAACTCACGTTGCTATGTTCCCAACTCTGGTTTTTACGAGCATAGTTCTTTTCAACCGAAATTTTGGAGCTAGTTTAGCGTAATTCTTTTTTTGGTCAACTTAGCCGCATTGAAGCGTTAATTTTCACTCATCAGGTACTCGGATTTACAGAGATTAGGTCTCCTCAAATGAGCTCTGTCAATACTCTTGATTTTTAATACATCGGGTATTAGGATACTTCAACCCCAGCTTGTTTTCTTCTTAGGACCATAAAATATTTATATTTTCGTAGCTGGAAACTTAGATGTCTCTTGTCGGAAAATTGATCACTGAAATTTCTTGACATTCAGATATAGGTGCAAACAACACAGTTCACAAAGTTTTGGTCACATATGATCAATTTGGTTCAGGATTTACAGGGTTAGCCTAAATACTACTACTAATAATAATAATAATAATAATAATATATTTTTACTAATCCGGCTTAATTCATTGTTCTAGCCCAGCAAAATTCAAAATCTAACAGTCACTGCGTGGTGTCGTTGTTTTTGATTATGCTGGAACCGAACGAACTTTCATCTTTCAACGTTAGTTAGTTCTGTTTGTCATCACGTGCGGTGGAATTGGCTTAATATTCTTACGTGGGTTAACCCCTGCTCTTACATGAGAATGCAGATTGGTTGGAAATCCTGTCAGTTGTCTAATAGACGTAAGATTCCGTTTTTTAGTAACCAATTCGGCTGAGAATTTGTTCTCATTTCAAGTTTCCTTTCACTTACATTGCTGCTGTTGTGCGTGTTTGGTAAACTAAGTCATTAGTTCATTTAGTCACAAATTTTAAACGAGTTAGTAATGGTGTACGTACACTGGAAAGTGGAGTTCTATTTCCTTCTCTTTTTCTATCACTTGCAGACCGGCATGCCATCTGAACAGGTGTTGTCGATGCTGCTGTCTTCAAAGTTTTGCGTTTTTCAGAAATTACTCGTAATCTTAACACGTTGCCTCCGATTGCCTGACTGGTGTAAATCTTCTTTGTACGCATAGTCACTAGAAGGATCTGAAAAAATTACAGAACCTAACCTCAGTGGTACATAAAAGTACCACGTCGGAGTCAATGTGTTAGGGCTCGAAAGTCTGTTTGCAAATTTTACTATTATAGAAGTACCGTTTCAGTTTCGTCGCTTCTGTGTGTCTAAATTTGGGTAGGTTGTCTTACTGCTACTGCAGCTTGGGTTCCGTAGCTGCCTGTTACGGAACTCTGATCTGAGAATTTTTGGTTTATTTTTACACCATTGTAATGAACACCTAACTGAGTGGTCTTCACTGAATGCTGTATTCTGCGGACCTTCAGTTGGCCAGACTACAACGGATTAGGAGGAACCTTTGTTAGTTTTACTAAAAAGTTGTCCACTTTGTACTCCAGGATTCACTGAAGGAAATCCGCTGGCAACTCGGAGTTTTTCTATAATGAATAGTAGAATCTGTAGTACCTTCGTCACGAGTAAAGCTGCAGGATGGTGTACTGCACTAAAAGTGGTACTTTATTTTTTGAAAATTGACTACATCAGATTTTGAAGTTCCAACCTCAGACCTGAAAAATGGAACACGTCTTGTTCTAAATGTTTTAGCTCCCTGCCTGAACGCTGTTCTTTGCTAGTTCCTCAAATGCTATAAAGTATAATTCAGCGTGTTATGTATAGTGTGCAGAAGCAGTTTCATTGACGATATTTATTTATTATAATTCACTTGCGAAAGACGTGTGAAATTATCCGACTTCAAAACTTTCGTCCAGAAAAATCATTCTTCATTTACTAAGAAACACTGTAGGAGACCGGCCAATTCCAATTCCAGCATAGCGATGAGCATCGTTTTCTAGTTTTTATAGATATTGTCTGCGAGCGGAGCTGGCAATCTAAAATTATAATTCAATTCATGTATATTTGTGCTGGAGGTTGTGAGTCTGGCAGGTCACTGTATCACTGATGCAATAAATAGTGATACCATCTGCCTCGCTTCCTCCAACGTGTGCTTCCCTAGCAATGGTGTCCGTAGGGGCGCGTTGCCGCCTTCTTTCTATTTGATGTCTGCATCGTTTCTTTTCAGGTTCGTTTTATGCTGGTCTTTGTTATGAAATTGAGTTCTATACTGAAATGCATTGCACGTCGTTCTACTTTTTATCAAAATTAGTTTATACGTGAAGTTGTTGTACATGAGTTTCAGTTCTATTTTGAAGTCGAGACTATCTGTACTGTAGAAACTATCACTTCGAATATTTTTGTCAAATAATTGGATATGGAATTTAGTCTTTGAGTGTACAGCATTCTGCATCAGCTTCTCTTGCTCTTAATGGTGGTATTTTTGGTATAGTATTTGCTATACAAAACTAAGTGATGTTATGAAAGTGCGCCATCATAATCCTATATTGACCAAGTTATTTTTTTACTGAGCGAAATACTTCGTTAAGTATCACTCATTGTTACTAGTCTCATGTAATTTCATTCAACTTTTGAAAGGTTTTTGAACACAGGACTGGGCTAAATTATGCTGAATTACCATAGTAGGCTATATAACCTTAATTCTCCTAAATTAAAACAATTTTTTTTAATGAATGTCACTTAACAATTTGGTATTCCACCTTTTGATGCTATGCGACAGCCATCAACCAGTTTCTTCGATGGAAAGCGGTACAATAGAGTTGATCACTTGGTTGAAAATGTACCAAACCAGAAAAAAGATGTGCAAATGTGTTGCCATATAGCAACACTAGAAGAATTAAGGCTTAACACGTTGACTCCGAAGTGGTACGTATGTGTACCACTTAGGTTCGGTTCTGTAATTTTTTCAGATCCTTCTAGTGACTATGCGTACAAAGTGAAGTTTTACACCAGTCATGCAATCGGAGGCAACGTGTTAAGTCAGGCCCGGAAGGTAGACTGGACGCTGTGGTTCATCAGTCTTAGTTATTGAATGTTTGCACTTTGCGAACTTGACATTTCACTTCACTCTAGTGTGCGCTCACTACTCTTCATTGATGTGCATTTGATGGCTTACATTTTTGTTATTCATTTTGTATTTGCAATTTAAAAGAGTGCGTTATATATAGTTTAATTATATAGTTTAATTATATATAAAAAAAAAACGCTCGAATTCAAATTATAGAAAAACACACAAATTAAAATTAAAAATACGCGCGAATTCAAATTAGAAAAAACATACAAATTAAGTTTGAAAAAAATACAAATTCGAATTATAAATATACTTATGAGCTCAAATTAGGAAAAACGTTTGAATTTTTCAAGCATTTTTCATACCTGTAAAAGAGAGTGTCGTTGCAGCAGCACAAGCTGGCGTACGTTGCTGCACATTTTCCATCTCACAGTGACTGTTCCATAGGCTGTGTACGCTCAGGTCGCACGCCATTGCAGCTTTATTTAGTCTTGCTGGTGCTTCGTGTCATCAAGCTGGCTTTGTACTGTTGTAAATTTTATTTTTTCTCAAATTTATTTCTTGTCTTCACATTCTACGAATCAGTATGGTCAAACGCTTAGACAATGCATTTATTCTTCTATGTTAAGTTTTTACCGTGAAATGCAAACATTTGCTTTAGTTTCAACAAACAGTTTTTCTGCGTAAATTTTGTTACAGTTTTGGGTAACTTTTTTTTATTAATTTGAGTAAATTGTGTGACTGCTACTTCAATTTGAACTCCGTCAGTCAAGTTCGGAACTCTAATTATGGAACTTCAAGAATATTTTAACCTATTTGTAGACGGCAGGCGTAAATGATAATTCAAAAGCCTAGCACTTCAAACTCAAACTTGTGTTTGCAATAAAACTAGGTTGATTTCCTTTTATTTACTCCGGTAAAAAATTGCGTGCACCTCAAGTCTTACATCTTTTGTATTTTAAAACCATTGTCACTTGCTTGGCAAGTGACACAATGTGTGGTGACTGTTCGCTATTCGAGGTAACTTGGCTCATCATTAGATGACAGCTTGGTCCCGAGAGCATTTCAAGTACGCAAATATTTTGACGAGTTCCCTGAAAGCTGCTCATCTAACGTTCATCCTAACCACCCTCCCTGCCCACCGTCATTGTGTCTCGGGCTCCCGTTTTTGCCTCGCCCGTGAGAGCAGCACTTGGTGGTGGCTTAGTTGTTTGCAGATAGTTGGTTTCCAGCGTAGACACTAAAATGTTGAACATTCTTTACTGTGTACGGTAGTGATAAACTGGATGCAATGTTTAGTTTCGACCGTTGACGTAGAGATGCCACTTCTTTAGTGAAATAATGAACTGTTAAATCAAGAAATAATGTTAATGTGGTGGTATGGGCGGTCAGGAAGTTGGCGTGGCGAAGAAGGGAACCGACAACGTGCACAGGTATCATATTTACGGTGTGTTCGGCGCTACTTCAGGGCACCAACTCAAGAAACTACCGCTACTCCAATATCAAGGGTTTGAAGATACTATGGTTAAATTCAAAATTTGGTGTGAATATTTTCAATGATGTAATTCTTTTTTTCTTCTTTTACAGGTATGTTGAACAACTTTACATCATGGAATAAAGAATCTGCTTCTAAAAGGTAAAAAGTCGCTGAAGGAAGAGTATTTTGTATTGTATTTCCACAGTCAAGTAGATCTGTGCTGTGTATTCAACATATTTCGCTCGTTTATATTTATAGTCTGGAAATGCTTTCTTCGTTAGCTGTTTTTTCCATAATTCTTCATTCTATGTTAAATTATAATTCATTTAGGTGAGAATAACTCCCATAACATTCACGATATTTGAAGAAGTACTTTCTTGCATGTTCGTATCTCGAGACTCCCTTGCAGTGCCTGTTTGTCTCNCATTCAACGTGTTAAATAACCTTATTAACACATTGACTGCAACTCCCAAATTAGTTTGTATGTACAGGGTGTCCCAGAAGTAACTGACCTTTTTGATTTGCTAATAAACCGAAAACTATTAACGCTAGGATATTGAAACTTGTTTTATTCGAAAGAAAAACCTTTTTATGGCACAATAGGATACTTGGTATCCTATTTACGAACCAGCTTGACATTTGATTTTTGCTTCATTGCATACCCTTAATTTTCATCATGTCTCCATACAGCAAAGAACAAAGAATAAGAATTTTGCAAATCTACACACGGGCAATGTCAACAACAGAAGTGCAACGTGATTACAGAAATTATTTCAGAACAACAACCAGTCCTTCGAAGAACACAATTAAAACGGCGTATCGAAAATTTACGGCCGCGTCCGTCCGTCTGTCTGTCTGTGTGTCACACTCTTCCAATCGATAGCTTTGATAGTAACAAGGATAAAGCTTAAGAAATACAAGAAATCATTCTATTGCATTATTTTTCCGTGGCAATTCAATTCCCTTTCACTAGCATTATGGTATCCAGAATACACAATCGGTTTATTTTTACAAATAGAAATTTTCCTTGGACTTTTTTCTGTTGAAATTCTTCATGATGCTTCGATATTTTTAATTGATAATGCGGAAAGAAACGTTTTAAATTAGTTTGACCAGTAACCTGGCTACCACTTAGTATAAGGCCAAATATTTTGGAAATTGAGTTATTGTTTTCGGAACTGTGATTTTCTTGAAAAGCTTCAAAGAGATAATAGAGGATATTTCAGAGTAAAATTCCGACAAAAAAGGCTAACATGGATAGAAACGTGTCCAACCGTATGAGAGAAGCAGCAAGAATGATTTCATCGAGTGGTGATTTTCTCAAACGTTTTTCAACGAATGATTGACTCTCTTTTCGCTTAATTTGGAAATTTCATCCGAAATTTCTAACAAGAAAACGGTTTTCTCCCAGTACTAGCAACACTTCCTTAATTATCTATCATGATATTATTAACCGTATATTAACGGGTATTGCACTAGAATCAGAGAAAAAGACTAAACAAATAAATTAAAATAAAACAGAGGGAATGTCTCAAATTATTAAAATTTAGATGTTGATATAGATAAGAAGAGCTGTAGCAGACTAAAGTTCTGAGGTTTTACAATCACTTATTGTAACAAAACAATTATTAACATTGACGCATTAAGTTTTTGATTATTCTGTTTGAAAAATAAGATAAAATAACATAAAAGATAAAAAATATCTTAAAGCCTTAGGAGAAGAATAAACTGAAAAGCAAGTACAAGTTCAAATATAATTCTATTTATTTTTAGGCATAAAACAATTTATTTCCTATCAAACAATTTTTGTTTTGCATTACGAAAACTGAACATTATTAACATTGGAACATTTATCAGGTATAATTATCAAACGATGACCGGTACGCATCGATGAAAAGGTTGGGGACTACTGCTCTAAACGATCAAATATCACAGCTCTCCTTGCTGTCTGTGATTTTTCTTTGATATTCAGTCTCAAATGATCTACACCCTTGCACCTAACCCGACGTTCATCAACGGCGTCGAAAAATGCATCGCCGCCGTTCGTATTTACCTACATACTGTACTTGTAGGTAACCATTGTTGTTCAACCCATGTCTACAAAGACATTTGCGGGCTCACGATCAACTAGCACTAATCACGAGCAAATCCCACACCACACTTTCAGGTCATTGGGATAACTTCGGGTAAGGTAATCTTCTGTAATCAATTTTCCTGAATTCTGCTAGTGACATTTACTCGCAGCATGACCCATTTTATCATTCAGGAAACGTCTCACGGTCTCATAGTCTCTGATCATGTGTAGGTCACCACAACAAAAAAATCGCTCCTTCAAACGACCACTGCTCTGCTTGATCCTTTGTTTATCACATCTCCCGTCATCTCGTCTCATACACTGCTAAAACAACTGCTGCTATCATCATGGTTTTATTTTATTGCCAGAAAACTGGCATGACTGATCAAGTCACTCATTCCCAAATTCAATACATTTGGCACTCGTTATGAGACCACAAGTTAATCCAAGAACCCAGTCAAAAATGTCAATTTTACCATGTCTTCTAATCCTTCCTTGCTGAGCTTAGCTAATTCCGCCAAACGCCGAATCTCGTTTACATAAACATCTACAGGTTTTCCCACCCATTTGACGTTAGCTAACTTTCTAGAGGTAGCAAAGGTATCGTCGGCAAAATACGTGTGCAACTTTTCCTGTATTTTCTCTGCGTCTACTTGATCCTCATCAACTCTAAATATAAAACTAATGTATCATCTTCCACATACAATTTGATAAAAGAGGCTAGGTCTGTTATTTTCTGCAACAAAGCAACCAAAGTAATCTTTTTTAGTCATGCGACATCACTACCCTCTACAGTAAACGGTCTGATGAAATCTTTCGAAAAACCAGGAGTCATTTTTGAATGTGCCTAGATAGATTGTAATTAATCTGATGGACTTAATGATAAGACATTCAGCATGACACTAGAATTCTCATCTTGTTCTTTGTGCGCACGTCGCCGGTGCTGCACGTGTCCTGCCGAGACTGCACTCTTGCCCTGGTTCTCACCGGGCAGAAGCAGCAACCACGCTTTCTAACTTAGACCGACAAACACGACCGTCGACACAAGATCACTATTGAGTGGTCCAGTGAAACTTAACACGAGAGGTAACTGACTCAACCTATTACAGATCAAGATCCAACGAGAGTAATACAACACAACAGATAGTACTCTTTTAAGGGGGGCATCTTAGTGAAAATGGATTTTTTTCGATTTTCGGTTTATGAGTTGTGATTTTTATGGAGGCAAAAAAGGAGCACGATCGTTTGTAAATATTAATTTTCTCTTTTCAAAATTTTATTTACTTTTGTTCTAGCATGAAAACTGTAAGAGGAGATCGATTTGAGTCGAAAATGCAAAAAAAATTGTACCTTATTTACCCCTGAAATCGCCATTATTTCGAAAAAAATGAGAAAAAGTATATGAATAAAATATGTTCTAAATCCAATTTTACTTGCTATGTTACTCTTAGTATCGTCGTACCATGCATTTAACGGGGGCATCTTAGTGAAAAGCTTAAATGCATGTTATTAGGTTGTTACAAAAATAATGGCCGCTCGAAGGTCTGGGGTTTGAAAAGTAATTTTAACACAACTTTTTTTAGTTTATTTTCAATGAACCTTGGCATGCATAACAATTAATGTGTGCTCATTAATATTTTGTAACTTCTTTTCAGACAGAACATAATTTTGAAGGATA